>PVLC010000630.1:138868-155779 GCA_004027655.1 Graphiurus murinus | reverse complement strand
GCTTAACAGTAAAATAACATATAACATATCAAAAAGTGAGCAATCAAACTGAATGGTCTTTTCAAAAGAAGTACAAATGGGCAACAAATACATAAAAAAAAAAAGTTCAACATCTTTAGTAATCATGGAAATGCAAGCTGTAATTACAAGACTCATCCTAACTCCAGTAAGAATGATAAACATAAAAAACACAATAATAAAAGTATGTGAAGTTGTGAGGAAATAGGAACCCTATTACATTGTTGGTGGAACTGCAATCTAGTACAGCTGCTATGGATATCAATGTGGAAGTTTCTCAGAAACTGGGAATGAAAGTACTATATGATCCAGTGATAGCGCTTGTAGGCATCTTCCTAAAGGAAATGAAATCAGAATATTATAATCATACTTACATATCTATGTTCTCAGCAGCACAATTTAAAATAGCCAAATTATGGAACCAGCCTAGGTATCCATCACAGATTAATAGATGACAAAACTTGGATATATACACATAATGGAATTTTACTCAGCCATAAAGAAGAACAAAATCTTTCATTTTATAGGATAATTTTTAATCAATATGAATTTTAAAAATATTTAATTTTCATTATAATTATTAACATATATGCACACTGTGCCAAACCCACTAATCACAGTCAAAGGAAGATACAAGGAGATTATGCTATAGTGTTCAGCTGGAAATAAACTCAACATTGCACAGGAAACCAATACCCTCAGACACATCATAAGGAAAAAGTCACTTACAAAGGAGGCAATCACATAAAAGTGAAAGAGATGTCCTTCAAAATAGATGCACACATTTTCATATAAAAAAACATAAAAAATGAAAGAACAAGGTAGTGTAACACCCCTAGTATTCATAACTCTAATAACAGACTCCCAAGATATTAAAGTGGATGAAAATTCTGAGAAACAAATTCAAATGCATGATTTTTGATATTGAAATCTGGATATTGAATCCAGAGCCATTCTACCTCCAAGTTACACCACTTTTCTTTATTTTGAAACAGGATCTCAATAAGTTGCAGAAGCCCTCACTAAGTATCTGAGGCTGTCTGCAAACCTGCAATACTCCTGTCTCAGCCTCCCAAGTACTGGGATTACAAGAGTGTGCCACCATACCCATATCAAAAGCATGATTTTTTTTAAAAGCTCAATGAAATCCAAGAGAATTAAGATAAACAGTTAAATAAGGAAGATAATGCAGAATATAAATAAGAAATTCAGCAAAGAAATAGAGATGTTGAAAAGAACCAAGCAGTATCATAGAAATGAAAAGTTCAAAGAGTTAGATAAAAAAATTCAGTTGAAGCTTTCAAAGACTAGAACAAGCATAACAAAGAATACCAAAACTTGAAGACATGTCTTTTGAAACAGTCCTTTCAGACAGAAATAAAGAAAAAATAAGAAAGAATGAAGAAAGCATTCTGAATCTCTGGGGTATAATTGAAAGATCAAATACCAGCATAATCAACATACCCAATGGAGAGGAAGTAAAGATTAAGGGCATAGAAAACCTATTTAGTGAAAGAATAGCAGAAAATGTACTAAATTATGGGAAAGACAAAGACCTTCAGGTACAGGAGGTCTTTAGAACACTGAATAGATATGACAAAAAAAAAAAATCCTTCCACAATATATTCAAAGCAAGCTTTCATAAGTACAGGACAAAGAAAGAACATTAAAATATGCAAGAGAGAAGTGCCAATTCACATTTAAAGGCAAATCCAACTAAAAGCAGATTTATCAGCAGAACCCCCAAAGGTCTTGAGGACATGGGTTGATGTATGTATTTCAAGCCATAAAAGAAAATAACGGCCACCAAGATTCCAGCAAGGCCACCCTTCAGAATTGAAGGAGAAAAAAAGACCTTCCAAGATAAGTATAAACTAATGGAATTTGTGCCCAGTAAAACAGTCTCACAGAAGTTGGTTAAGGGAATCCTACACTAGAAGTGGGAGAAAAATAATTAACACCTTGAGACTATGTGAAAGAATAAATCCCATAAGAAAGCAGATACTCAAATGAGAACTAGGAAAGAATCACACATTATCAGAACTATAAACCATCAAACCACAAAGATGAATAAAAGAGGAAGAAATGAATAAATACATTTGAAAGCAACTAGAAGAAAATCAACAAAATGACAGGAACAAGCCCATACCTTTCAATAATAACTGAATATAAATGATGTTAATTCTCCAATTAACAGACACTGGATGGCTGAATGAATTAAGAAGCAATACCCAACATTATGCTGCCTATGCTGCACACACAGACTGAAGGTAAAAGGATGCAAAATGATATTCTAAGCAAATAGAGCTCAAAAGCAAGGAGGAATAGCTATGAGACAAAATAAGATTTAAGATAAAAACAGCAAGAAGAGACTAAGAAAGTCACTATAAATGATCAATTCTTTGAGAAGATATAATTATTATAAATCTATATAGATCAATATTAGAGCACCAAATTTTATAAAACAAATACCTAAAGGGAGAAATAGGATTGCATATGACAATGGTATAATATTTCTATACTGCATCATTACTAATAAATAAATCATCCAAAGCTGGGCATGGTGGTGCACGCTTGTAATCCCAGCATTTGGGAGGCTGACACCAGACGATCCGGGTTCACAGTCAGACTCAGCTACCTAGTGAGGCACTCCACAACTAGGTGAGACCCTGTTTCAAAATAAAGAATAAAAAATAGGGCTGGGGGTATAGCTCGGAGGTAGAATGCCCCTGAGTTCAATCCCCAGTACCGCAAAAAATAAATAAATAAATAAATAAATAAATAAATAAATAAATAAATAAATAATAAATAAATAAATCATCCGGGGGGGGGGAGAAACATCAGGATTTACATTGTAGATCAAATGGACTTAGCAAACATTTGCAGAATATTCTATCTGATATTTGCAGAATCCACATACCTTTTATCAGTACATAGAACATTTTCTAGAATAGACCACATATTTGGACACAAGTGTTAAAAAATTAAAAAAAAATGAAACAATGTCCTGATTCTTTTCTACATGAATGGAATGAAACTAGAAAACAACAGCAAAGAAAATGGTAGAAATTACACAAATGCATGAAGAAATCAGAGGGAAATTTAAAATTTCTTCATTCAAGTGAAAATGGAAACATACCAAGATATGTGGGGTACAGCAAAAGCAGTACTAAGAAGAAATTTTGTAGTAACAAGTGCCTATATCAAAAACATAAAAGATTTCAAATAAGCAACCTAATGATGCATCTCAAGGTCATAGAAAAGCAAGTACAAATTAAACCCAAAATCAGTAGAAGAAAATAAATAATAAAAATCTGAAGAAAAAATAAGTGAAATGGAGAGAAAAAGAGCAATACAAAAGGCTATTGAAACAAAAGTTGTTTCTTTAAAATGATAAAATATTTTATGTTATGAGTTGATACATGATACTTGTATATATTTATGAGGTACAGTGTGATATTTTGATTCATTACAATACTGGGTAGTGATCAACTCACGGTAACTGGCATACCCATCAAATTACACTTTATCGTTTCTTTCTGGTAAGTATATTAAAAATCTACTTTTCTAACTCCTTTAATATATGTAATGCAGTATTGTTAATTACATTCACACTGCTGTTCCATAGAACACCAAAATTTATTCCTCCTATCTAACGATAACATTTTACCTATGTATAGCCACCATCAGCCACCCTCTTCCTTTGTCTCTCCAATCTGATAGCCGCTATTCTACTCTCAAACTCTATAAAATCAATTTTTTTAGATTCTACTTATAAGTGAGATTATTTCTTATTTGTTTTTTTTTGTTTGTTTGTTTGTTTGTTTTTGTGGTACTGGGGATGGAACTCAGGGGCATTCTACCTCCGAGCTACACCCCCAGTCCTATTTTTTATTCTTTATTTTGAAACCAAGTCTCACTAAGTTGCGGAGTGCCTCACTAGGTAGCTGAGGCTGGCCGCGAACCCGGATCCTCCGGTCTCAGCCTCCCGAATGCTGGGTCTTATTTGTTATTCTGTATATAGTTTATTTCTCTTAACATAATGTCTTCCAGGTACATTAATGTTGCAGCAATTGACAGGATTTCGTGCTTTTTTATGGCTGAATAGTATTTTGTTGTGTATATACACATTTTCTTTATTTATTTATGCATTGGTGAACATTTAGGTTGATTCCATTTCCTGGTGATTGGGAGTAGTGGTGCAATAAACATGGGGTTAATTTAATTTCATTTGGGTACATAAACTGTAGTGGGACTGCTGGATCATATAGCAGTTCTATTTTTTTGTTGTTGTTGTTTCTGAAAAAAACTCCATACTGTTTTCCATAATGGCTGTTCTAATTTTTATCACCATCAACACGTATAAGAGTCCTGGTTTTTCCACATCCCACCAGCCTTTGGATTTTTTTGTTTTTGTTTTTTCTTTCTTTTTGTTAATAGGTATTCTAACTGGGGCAAGGTACTATCTCATTGAGTTTTGATTTATACTTCTACAATGATTAATGTTATTAAGCTTTTTTATCTATCTTTTGGCCTTTGCAAGTCTTCTTTTAAGGAATGTTTATTTGGGTCTTTCATCCATTTTGATTAGCCTATTATCTTTTAACTAATAAATTACTTATGTTCTTGATATATTATTGATATTAACCCCTTGTCAACTGTACAGTTTATAAATATTTTCTCCCTTCTGTCAATGACCCCTTCACTCTGTTGATTTCCTTTGCTGTGCAGAAGCATTTTAGTGTGATATGATCTTATTTGTCCCTATTTTTGCTTTTGTTGCCTGTGCTTTTGGGATCTGATGCAAAAAATTTACTTATATTAATATCTGAATGTATTTTTCATAAGTTTTCTTCTAATACTATAAAAGTTTCAGGACTTGCATTTAGAATTTTGATCTATATTTTAGTTCATACTTTGTACATGGTGATAGATAGGGATCTAGTTGATTCTTTTGTTTATTGTTATCTAAGTTTTCAAGCATCCTTTATTGAAAACCTTTTTCCAGTGTTTGTTTTTGGTACTTCTGTCCAAGACCAGTTGGTTGTAGATACATGGATTTATTTCAGGGTACTCTATTCTGGTCTACTGGTGTATGTGTTGTTTTTAATGCCATTATCATGATATTTTGGTTATTATACCTTTGAAGTATGTGTTGAGGGAGGGCGTTATAATGAGTCTGGTTTTGTTATTTTTGCTCATTGTTGCTTTAGCCATTTAAAGATTTAAAGTCTTTCATGTAATGGACAGTTTTTTTTTTTTGTTGTTGTTGTTGTTTGGTTGTTTTTGTTGTTGTTGTTGTTTTGGTTGTTTGTTTTTTGGTTTTTTTAAAAGAAGAAAAAGAAGAGCCACTAAACACATCAACAAACTTATTTCCACAAAGAACTAACTAGTAGACACTTTAGGCTCTGTGGTCAAACAGTTTATACCACAACTACTGCATGATTGTGGAGTAAAAGCAGTCATAGATAATGTCTAAACAAATGACTTTGATCATTTCCCAATAAAAATTTATTTGTTGTCACTGAAAATTGAAACTCTTAACATTTTATTCTTATTATTTTATCATTTTCTTTTTTAACATTCAAAACTGTCAAATTTTTTAGCTAGCAGATACAGCAAAAACAGAAATGCTCTTGAAAAACTCAAATATTCTATAAAAAATGAATAACTAGGAGGAATTAGAAATTAATGTGAGCAAGTTCAGGAAAAGTGGCAAGTATAACCAGATACTCTATATAAGATATCTAATTAGATGCTATAAAAATATTCTGCTTTGGGAAAAGACAGCTGAAAATGAGAAAGAGGCAAGCTCACTCTAATGAGAAGCTATAATCCCCACCCAGGGTAATTTACTTTCTTCCTAAATGATTCTGCCAGTTGCTAGCTCTTCTGTATGGAGAATTTCCTCATCATCTTTGCCGACATTAGTTCAACCATAACAATAGAAGTTATTTCTTCAGATTGTTGTGAAGTTTAAATTAGTTAATACATGGAAAGGACTTAAAACTGTGCTTGGCTCAAAGAATCTTTCTGTTAATATTATTATCATTAAGGAAGTTGATGATGTCATTATTGTCTTTTTAGACATGGTGCTGTAGAACTCTTTTCAAAGATGATTGAGCCGAGAGCCAGAGAATGACGTGTTCAGCTTTCAATAGGACTGACTAGGTGGCGATGTGTTGGGGACAGGAAGAGGTTTATTACTCATTGTCTGTAAACTTAATTTTCTTTACCTATAAAAATAAGGGTATAAAGACAATATAAGTTCTCCCTCTACTGCTATTGTGTAACATAAACACATTTAAAAATCACATAAAGGCCGGGCGTGGTGGTGCACGCTTGTAATCCCAGCATTCGGGAGGTTGAGACCAGAAGATCCAGGTTCGCGGCCAGCCTCAGCTACCTAGTGAGGCACCCCGCAACTTAGTGAGACTCGGTTTCAAAATAAAGAATAAAAAATAGGGCTGGGGGTGTAGCTCGGAGGTAGAATGCCCCTGAGTTCAATCCCCAGTATCGCAAAAAAAAAAAAAAATCACATAAAAATAACATTGAAATGCATACAGACGTAATAATTGCTATTAGATCCCAAGGAAAATGGATTACTTTAAAGATAATTGTTCAAAATAATGGCTTTTGTACACTTCTTTTGTTATTTCTAAGGAAGGAACTAAATGGACAAATCCTTTTTATTTCCCTGTCTGGTTTTTGTATATGCAAAAATGACTAATGGATATTGTTTCTGCCTTCCATATTTTCTTAAGTACTTTTCAAGCATTTCAGAATGCTTTTCTTTCCCTTATCACAATAGAGCTAAAAAATAATAGTTCCAGGACACAGTCTATAATTTTGTCACTTCTGCTGACCTGATTGGGAAAACACACACATACACACACACACACACACACACACACACACACACACACAAGACCCAAGTATATACTTATAGTATTAACCATGTCTGGCTAAAGAGATCAAATCTCCTGATGCTAAAAGAAGGGTATAGAGATCAATAAGTCCATCATCAGAGAGGTTAATTTTAATGTGACATTTTAGAAAATTCCAATATTTGTTGATGGAACTATACTGTGTTCAGGTTATTAAACAGAATGCTTATTCTACAGCATCCTCAAATTCCAGACAGCATATGGCCCATACTTGAATAAAGAGAAGATAATATATATGATTAGGATTGTGTAGATTCCCATTCTAAATTTAATAACCAATATTTGCTCAAAATATTTTAATCTTGCCTAGCATATGTAAAGTCAATGAAACAGGAACATTTATTCTTGTCTTACTACTTTTTATCTAAAAATGCACAATTGTTAAGACTTTTGAAGATAGAGACTCTTATTCATAGAACATGGGTTCTACTTTGTGGATTTTGTTTTTTTTTTGTTTTGTTTTGGTTTTTTGTGGTACTGGGGATTGAACTCAGGGACATTCTACCTCCGAGCTACACCCCCAGCCCTATTTTTTATTCTTTATTTTGAAACCGAGTCTCACTAGGCTGCGGAGTGCCTCACTAAGTAGCTGAGACTGGCCACGAACCCGGATCCTCCGGTCTCAGCCTCCCGAATGCTGGGATTACAAGTGTGCGCCACCACGCCTGGCTACTTTGTGGATTTTGTACAACCCATTGTATGATTTCATTTGCTTTGACTCTCTTTTCAGCCTAACTTGGTTCTCACTCTTGCTTTTCTTTTTCCTGAGGCTGAGGATTGCTAGTTCATTTCTGCAATCAGTTGTCCTCCTGCCCTTAGCTGCAGGTGAAGTGAAAACAGCACACTTTGGTACCTTTGGCTTTAGAGGGTAAGAGGACATTCACTCCTGTGATTGTGGGGACTAAACAGAACTGAGGAAAGATGCCATTTTTTTAAACCAAGAAGTACTTTATATAATCAATGCTGTTAATAAGTCCTGTTCGCTGCTTCTGTTGTATGAGACAAAGTTAATCTATTAAATAGGATTCTGCTGTTTTCCTCAGGAAGGTGAGAAATTATTAGCAATAGCATCCTCTTGGGTGATGGAAATTGCAACATATTTATTTATTTTCATTTTTTCTGGGTACATTGCAATTCTACATCATAATGAGGTTCAGAGTGACAGAAACACACATTCACACAGCATTTGTTATCCCTTTCTCTCCAGGTCCCCCCTCACTATTCCTCCCCATAGGTACTTTTATATTGATACAGATAACTTTGTGTATGAACAATGGATTATTTGAATTGTTTCCATCATTAGATCTCCCCTTTCTCCTCCTCACTTCCCTCTCCAGGTCCCCACCCCCCAACCTACTAGTTTCTTCCCTCATTTATCTGAAGTCCTCTTTGCTTCCCAGTTTCTCTCTAGCTTCCACTCCACGTATGAGTGAAAACACATTTCTTCCTGAAATTTAAAACTTTCAGCTATGTTACTGCCAATGTTCTCAGCATTCAATATTAAGTTCCTGCAGCTCTTTTACCTTGGCATTATGCTTCCAAGTGTCATTCATTTTTTTTTTAACCTCATGAACAGTGTCTACTCATCCTCATTTACTTGTTTATTTATATTTCAAATTGAGACCAGCTTTCTGGTGGTGATAAACATTCATTGTTAAGAGTATGTTTTTAGCCAGGTGTGGTGGCGCACGCTTGTAATCCCAGCATTCGGGAGGCTGAGACCGGAGGATCTGGGTTCGCGGCCAGCCTCAGCTACCTAGTGAGGCACTCCGCAACTTAGTGAGACTCGGTTTCAAAATAAAGAATAAAAAAATGGGGCTAGGGGTGTAGCTCAGAGGTAGAATACCCCTGAGTTCAATCCCCAGTACCACAAAAAAAAAAAAAAAAAAGAGTGTGTTTTTGAACCACTACTACTTTGGGAAAATTGTGAAGGACTTTGCTTGTGCTTTTGTTCTCTAGATGAATTCTTGAACTCTACTACTGTAATGGCTTCTGCAATTTTTATTACTATTCTTTCATCTTGTGTCATTCTTACCTGATAACTCACTACAATATCAATCCTGTGAACAACATCCAATAATTCTTCTGACTAATTTAAATGGGTTTACATTTTCTGCAGCCTTACATATACCACTAATGAAATGCCAATATTTGACTTTATAATTGTTTTCAATATTAGGAAATTATTTGTGTGGAGGAAATAGACAAAAATAAAGAGCAGCTGAGTGTCTGAAAATATAATTCAGTAATAAATGAATTAGTGATTAGATAAAAATAGTTTGGTAGAAATTCACAATTTTTATTTGAAATAATTATCAATAACTACATTAAGAATGTAGCTGTTGTTCAAATGACTACTGTTAAAAGTAGGTATCATAAGTATCTACTTCAAAACATAAACTTTACCTAAATATATATTTGAAATGTTATTGATATTGGAAGCATTCTGTCTTAAAAGACAATTTTATAATTTTGCAATTCTGTTCTTATTTTAAGTTTAAAAAATAATCTTTAATATCTTAAAAGTATTCTTTTAATTATTAGAAAGTAGGCTTAGATACCATGGTCAAAATATCCTTGTGTTTTTACATATAAGAAAAACCACTCATAGAAGATTTGGAAATAGCCAAATGCATATACTTTTCATGTACTGATTTTCTATAGAAGAGTCACCATAAACTTACTAATAATGTACTTTTAAATTTAGCACTTAGGCCATTCATCTGCATAGGAATTGAGGGGCAAGATCAGCCAAAAGTGGAAGAGAGAGAAGTTGAAAATAAAGGGATATAGAATATTTTCACTCATTTGATAAATATTTGTTGACTATATAGAGATAGTATAAGTAGGAAAAACTTTAAACAACCACATAGTGAACCTGCTTTTCCTACTTGCAAAGTATTTGTTCATTGTTAAGATAAATTGATTCACTTGCTAAATTGATAATTTTTTTTAATCTGACAGAAGACATGTTCTCACAATGAAAACATCTCATTCTCATCTCAAAGCAATTTTATCATTCAATAGAACAGTTAAGTTTCATAAGTTTTCAGAATCTGCTCATGCTTCTTGTAAAATATTTAACTTGTATGTTACATACAAACTTATCAAACCATACAGACTACATGAAGTGTCTTTACGCTACTTTCATATACTTCAGCGATGCTTATAAACCTTATTTCTAAAGGCAGAACATGAAAGCAAAATAGATACTAGCTCTGGGTCCTTAATTGTCTGATTAAGTGTCTCAATATTTATAGTTTCTTCAGTAATATATAAAAACATACATTCAAACCACTGTGGTTAGCGAGTTTCTTCCAGTTAAATTGTAAAGCTCTATTGTTTTACTAGTTTCTTTTTGTGGTTTGCTTTTGCATGTTGTAGTCTTCGTGTAAACTAAGCATGGAATTTAGCTAGAATTAGAATAAGTATCTATGTAGAAGCAAATTATGTGTTAGTATGGTGAGACTTCTGCAAGTCGCACTCTTGGAATTGTTAATTGAATTTGAGATAAAAATAGATGAAAAGAATCTTTGCTAATTAGATGTGAATACTGTTTGGAAGTTATTGTGAAATAGGCCGAGGCAAATATGAATTTTAAAACATGAGGATGAGGGTCTCTGATGAATTAGTACTAAAGGTTTTATGTGGATGTGATTTATTTTTAAAAGTAGTTGGGAAATTATAAAAATACATTTAAGTGTCCATGCCACATAAAAATTACAAGTAAAATGAAAATGGAAACAGCATGATTTTTATTCTTAGGAATAATTAAGGACATCTATCTTTGAAGACATCTTCCAAATTATTTGCCAAAGCAGAGCAGATAAATTTCCCTGCTCTCAAACCAAAGATCTGTAGTCCTGACCTGGATAAGTATTTACATTGTGTATGCAATGAATAATTTCATTAATTATCAAAAGATATTGTAGAATAATGCCTAAAAAGCATGAATTTTGAAGGAATTATATCTGGATTAGAAAACTTTCTCTTTTGTGTCTTTTTTCCATATAACCTCAAATACATTATTTGTTTACTCTATGCTAGTTTCCTCATTTGTAAAATAAAAATAATATATTAATAGGAATACTAGGTAAGAAAATGATGCAAATTGATTTTCACCATGTTCAACATGTTCAACATATAACAGCTATCATAATTGCTAATGGTTCTTTTCATTAGGAATTTAATTTCTAAAGTCTTAATTATTTTTGTCTTTCTTATCTAACTTCATGAACATGTCCTGTACACCATATTTTCAGAATGATAAAAGCAGAAAAATCAAATGAAAATAAATTTACAGTGCCTTTCTCATTCCACTTTAAGAATTCTATTGGAAGAATTCAATTCTTAGGTACCCCCAAAATTCCATTTTTCCACCTAATCCATTCTGTAATCTATTGTAAATCCATTGTGCATCTAAAGCACACAAACACAGTGTGCTTTGATGTATGCAAGCCATATCACCTAAGCTGTGATACACTGGAAAGTACTTTAATAATATTTTGAGACACAATGGGATTGCCTGTGACTTTATATTTACATAATACCTTAATGGCTTTCATTAACCTGCCCTTCCATGACCTTATGGCTTTGTCTCCTCTCCCTCACAGTTGGCTCTGCCATTTAGTCTATTTGCCTCTTTACATTTATTGCTATGAATATCCTAAACTTTATATCAGTACTTATTATTCTTTCCTTTCTTTCCTTAGTGAGCTCTTCCATGGCTATTTTTAAACATTAAATGATGAAATACGAGTATTTGGAAAGCCTTCCAATTCATAGAACTCTTTATATAGACAATTAACCTTCTTCTCCATGTATAAATACTGCATACATTCCATCAAAGTTCTCCAACTCCCCAGAGGTCTTTTCCACTCATGTAAACTGCTCATATTTGATATTCCATAAATATTTCTAAAATGCCTCATTTTTGTCCCTTAGTGGCCTAAAAACAGAAAAAAAAAAATAGATCCAGTCCCTGGTCTCAAGGTATTCTATATCAAAATGGTTAGTTCAACACTGATGTTCAATTTGGATAGAGTGATAATTTTATGTTGTGGGTTATTGGAGAATGCTGAGGGATTACATAGCTTACCTCCCTGAGAGGGTATGGTTCCAGTATCCATCCTAAAGACCTACTAATTAGTCAAGGAGGAGGCAAGAAACCCAGGTATCTATAAAAACTCACACCGAAGATGGTAAATGCATAATTGCAAGCCCTTCAGTAAGCTAGAGAGCAAAGGTTGAGTAGTGAGATCAAATGGAAGAGACAAGTTGAGTTCTATTCATTATCATTGTTGTTGTTACATAACAAGCACTTAATGTACATTGTCATATTTGACGAAGTACTTTATACTACAAACATAGCATGTTATAGGTATTATACCCCCCCTCCATTTTATAGAAGATGAACATGAACTTGAGGTTAAATAACTTGTCCAGGATCATATAACCAGTAACAACTATAAAGGGCCAGGTCATACCTTGGCTTTTTGAGCATATTTAAAGAATGTCATGCTTCCTAGAATCACCTCCCAAATAAATTACTTTTGCTCAATTACTTATCTCAGGGTCAGCTTTCAAACTATCTGAAACATGGTAAAGGTTATTGTAGATCAAAAGTTGATTTAAATAATCATGTTTACGTAATGTGTTTTGAACAGTTTCTGGCACATTTTAAGAGATTAACAAATTACTCTTACTTTGTTGTTATAGTATAACTACTTCCTTTTTTCCTCCTTTATGAGAATATAATTCCCATTGTGGAAGGATCTTGTCTGCATTTTTTCTCAACAGTGTCTGATACTTAGAACAGTTATCAATGAAAATTCATTAAATAAATGTGTTAACACATTTTAAAAACTTAATGAATCCTAAAATTTGATAATATAACAGAATTAAATAGTCTATTATTTTTCCCACATCACATTTCTCTTAAGGATTATATGTTTCTTTAAGTTTCCAGGGCATTCACCAACTTTCCCTGAAGCTTTAGTTCTATGAGGTAGGATGTTTTCCATCATTTAAAAAATTCACTGAAACATTTTCATGTATCTTAAACATTTTAATGATTCACATTTTCTGCATCATCTGCCTGCAAAGTTCTCCCAGATATCCACATCAGTTGTTCCCTCATGTCTCTGTGTCCATACTCAGAAATCATCTAATTCCTAAGTACATGACATCTCCCAGTACACTCACCTTTCTTTAATTTTTCCTTTGCACTTATCATCATTTAAAAATATGCTCTACTCATATGCATTTGTAATTTCCCTCCCACAGGAAGAATGAAATTTTCATCAGGGTACAAGTAATGGGTCAGTCTGTCAGAAGGTTGATGAACAATCAGGAAACACAAATAAGGATCAGAAAAAGCAATAAGCCAGAAAGAAAGATGCACACAGATGCCAGAGTTGTGGTTCAATCACATTGGTTTTGCTAGTCCCATTTTCCCTCCATCTTTTTCCAGATAATTTTTGCCTAAACAACCTATTGTACTGGAAATACAAGGTACTAGATGTATGAAGAACAGGTGATCTTCTATCTACCTAAAAAGCCATCTGCCATTGACTTCTCAGTAAACTTTTGTTCCAAAATCACAGTAAATTCTGTTAGTGCCAAAATCCCCACTAAAGTAGTCCATGTTCTGTGATGTCGTAAGTGTTCCCCACTGCATTTGCAAGGGCACTTTTTATTGCCAGTAGCAGAATGCCCATCCAAACTAGCATGTGTTTTTAGCAAGGAAATTTTAGGTTCATATTACTAACATGCCAGGAGTCAAAATGAATGACTAGAATAAGGAGTAATTAATCAGATCCTTTCTTTCACACCTATTTTCTCTATAAGTAGAAACTGATAGCAAACAGTATCTCAGTCATATTCTACCAGCCTATCTTCTTCCTTAGTAGAAAGAGAGAATCCCACCTCCATCCTCTGGTCCCCAACTCACCCAGAAGCATCTGAATGTATTCTTGTTATTCTGGTTTGGATCATGTGCCCAACTATTTTTCATGAGTTACATCTTCTTTATCTTATTCTTTTTGGTTTGTTTGTTTGTTTCTGGTACTGACAAGTGAACTCTGCAGCATTCTACCTCATAGGATACCACTTGGAACAAGTTCCCACTAAGTTACTATGGCTGGCCTCAAACCTGTGATCCTCCTGTCTCAGCTTCACAAGTACTGGAATTATAGCCATGCACCAATACATTTGGCTCCCTTTCTCCCCTTGTTTTTCAATCTCTATGAGATTATAATAGGAAAGGAAAATCCTTCAATAATACATAACATGTTGACTCGACAAATTATGTTTGATCAGTTAAACTGGTCTTGGATAGTTTCTCTTGACCAGAGTCCCATAAGCCATCAGTGGGTTAACACCCCAAAAATGTGTGCATAACTTTGCCTTTATGTGTCTCTGTCTAGGACAGGGTCCGGCCTTAATGACATACAAATGTAGGAGGATATCAGTGTTTGAAGAAGGAATGCTTCTTCTCCATATCCCAATCCACTATTAGTGTCCCTTGATTTAAGATAGCTTGAAGACAAATATGAAGCCAGGTGAGGCAATATGACAGGGTAAAAAGTTTCAGCCCACGGAGTTAACCTTTATTTCATTACTGTTTAGTTCTTGTCTTAGTCTATGTGCGCTGCTATAACAAAATTCCTTAGACTGGGTAATTAATTTATAAGCTGCAGATATTTTTCTCACAATTAATTTATAAACAGCAGAAATTTTTCTCACAACTCCAGTAGTCAGGAAGGCCAAGAGCAAGGTTCTGGAAGGTCCGGTGTCTGGTGATAGCCGAAGCTGTTTCCTAGGTAGCACCTTGAATGTTGTGCCCCTATGTGATGACAAGAGATAGAAAAGCAAATTGGTCTGGCTAGTCTCCTCAGCTCATTTCATAAGGATAGTAATCACATTCATGAGGTCAGAGTTCTCAGGACAATCACCTCCTCAAGGACCCACCTCTTAACTACCATCACATTGGATCTTATGTTTCAACCTAACAATTTCGGGGTGATATCCATATTTCATATTTGAACCATAGCAGTTTAATCGTTTGTTAAATATGAATAATGCCACTTTCCCAGTTTTTGTTTGTTTGTTTGTTTTGAGGTACTGGGGCTTGAACTCAGGGGCGTTCTACCTCCAAGCTACACCCTCAGCCCTATTTTTTATTCTTTATTTTGAAACCGGGTCTCACTAAGTTGCAGAGTGCCTCACTAGGTAGCTGATGCTGGCCACGAACCCGGATCCTCTGGTCTCAGCCTTCCAAATGCTGGGATTACAAGCATGCGCCACCACACCCAGCTTCTCTTTCCCAGTTAAAAGTAGCTTAGCATAGTGTTTGCACAAGGTGGGTTTTCAGGGCTTTGGGGCAGTTATGTAAGAGCTGGAAAAATGCTTATGCAGGAGTGATTGCTCTCACTTGCACCTCAGCCTGTTGGGAGGAGGCCAGGTTATTTAGCAGTAAGAAATGTAGACCTCCATCACCGTTCTTCTAGTCAGGTTGCTTGGGTCTCCCTCTGACAACTTCCCTGTCAGTGAGAGAAAAGGTTCAGGGACCATTGACTGTTCCTCATTCTGCCTGCTGGTTTAAGTTGATTCTTCAGCCCTTCTGTATCCGTTTCTCAAGCCAGCAGGGAGAATTTCCTCAAGAAGCCCATGATACCTCTGGCTCCAGTGATTTAGAGGTGATCTTGTCACTCTATAGATCACATAGAAAACAGGATCAATCCCCCAAAGCTGAATTCCTAGGAGACAATCTGCCACTGCCCCAGTTTGAAAAGAAGATTCACCTTGGAACACCTGTAATTAAATTGAATACTGAAGTATTGCTTCCATAATTGCCCTGGATAGGACTGGGGTGTAGGTTAGTGGTAGAGTGTTGGTTTAGCATGTAGAAGGCCCTGGGTTCAAGCCCAGAATCACAAAAAAATAAAAATAAAAAATAAGTGCTATGCAGGATAACTTGTTTTTAGAGAAACTAGAGCAATATAAACATAGTAAAGTGACAGACAATATATATAAGATACATTGTTCTCCTTTTTCAAAAGCCTAATTTTTACTTGATTTATTTAAAAAGCAGAATTTGCATGTTAGTGTTTGAAAATTATATCTTTTTTGGAACTAATTGGCATATGTATACTTTGTAAGAAATTGAATATTATAATTTTTAACAGTGGCATAATCATATTTGTGCATGGTTTTCTCAGTGAATTTGATGTTTTCATATTTGACTTCACTTTTTTTGTGTGTGTGGTATTGAGGATACAACTCAGGGGTATTCTACCTCTGAACTCTGTCCCCAGCCTTGTTTTATTCTTCATTTTAAAACAAGTTCTCACTAAAATGTGGAGGGCCTCACAAGTTGCTGAGGCTGGCTGCAAACCTGTGATTCTCCTGTCTCATCCTCCCAAGTACTGGGATTACAAGCATGTGCCACCACGCCTGGCTCTTTGACTTCACTTCTAAGTAGACTAAATAATAGACAAAAATGTAAAGAATTTTGTTATATCATGATACTTTTATCTTAGCATATCTCTTAAGTCATGGATGTTGTGGAATATTAGCACATAAAAGTCGAATTTTAAAAAATTTATAACAAAATTAAGTGATATGAAGGGAACGTCTCTGAAGTTTCTCAGACACTCCAAATCTTCATCTTTTGTTACTCATGAATTAATTAAGTTTACATTCTTTATTTTTCAAATCAGTTCATTATTTATTTCAGGCTATTTAACTTTTTTTTTTTTTTTTTTTTTTTGCGGTACTGGGGATTGAACTCAGAGGCATTCTACCTCCGAGCTATACCCCCAGCCCTATTTTTTATTCTTTATTTTGAAACCGAGTCTCACTAAGTTGCAGAGTGCCTCACTAGGTAGCTGAGGCTGGCCGCGAACCCGGATCCTCCGGTCTCAGCCTCCCGAATGCTGGGATT
>PVLC010000630.1:10037-138768 GCA_004027655.1 Graphiurus murinus | reverse complement strand
TTTAACTTTTATTGAATAGTCTGCACATTATTGGTTTGCTGTTCACATAAAAATATTTTTTTTCAGTAAGGCACTTTCTTAAAAATTATTTTTATATGTGATATTATTAGGATTTCAGCTAGCTAAAGATAAATGAGTTAAGTGAATAGAGGAATAAATATTAGACTTTAATAAATGCTACATACACCCATATATAAATGATCAAACATTGTAAAAAGTTTTGATGTCAAAAATAATGTATTTGAGGTATTTCAGCTGAGTTTCAAAAGCTGGGGTATTATCAGCTGTGACAACTGTGGAAGAATATTCAGATAAAATAAAGAAATCCCTCAGTTCTAGGTAGATAGTTCCAGGTATGCATGAGGAATGGAAAAAAATGCCCTGTGGCAAAATCAGAAGGATCATGTGAAGTATTATAGACCTTGTAGGAAGTTTAAATTTATGCTAAGTTGGGAAAACATTGTAGTTTGGGAGAAAACTGAAGGGAAACACAATATAACTTACATTAAAAAGATGAATCTGGCTGTTTTGTGGATAGAGCTTTAGATGGACAAGAATGGGAATGAAGGAATCACTCATTGGATGATTGCAGTTGTAGGAAAGGGAGGGACGGAGAGAGGGAGGAAAAGAGAGAGAGAGAAAGAGAGAGAGAGAGAGGGAGAAACATTTATATAACTGTTTTTTTTTATTATAACTGTTTTTTATTATGTGGTGATCTGCCCTTATGAAATGATATTCCAGATGTTCCAATGTTGAAGGTCATGTATACATAAGATCACCTGATCTTGTTTATACATCCTGACTGATCTGGAGTATTGACAGGCAGTAGTTTGTCATGATAAATAGATGTACACATTATCTTTATATAATTTTTAAAGTTGTTTAATAATTACTCATCTGTGGTACTACATTGATTTCATAATTTCAACTATATGTCTTATGTGATTCAATATTTATTGTGTGTTAAATACCACAGAAATTGATTTTATCTAGATCTGATATTAATGACTGAGTTGATAATATAATGAGATTTTCCATAAAATAAGTTATAGCATTAATATAATATAAAATATTTTCAAAATTTCATCTATAAATAGTAAATATATTTTAAAACACCATTTAAAGGCCAGAATACTATTTTCCATTGTGTTTCTTACTAAGATCATGTGTAATACAACTACCTGAGACTGTGCTTTTTAGTTTAAATAATTATTTCTGTAAAATTCAGATGAAAATTTGCAAGCGTTAATTGCTTTCTGATTTCCTATTTTGCAACTTGAGTAAATTCAGCTGAGAAATGCTAAACTAAATTAATGGCTGGTAAAATAATGACATTGAGCAAATTTAAATCTACGTGCTCATGATAATGTTATAAAATTACTTAAGTCCAGCTATGTATTTGTCTGCTTTTATATTATAAATGTGCTATCACTATAGGGTGACCATAATTAGTCTTCAACCTTCAATCTTTCCATTTATGTTTCTTATATACATTTTCTTAGGAGAGGTGTTATGAATTCATATGATTAGTCTTCAAAAGACTGGCCTAAATTTTAAAAATACTTTTAAAATATTAACATGAGAAAATTTAATTCTCATTTAATGATAATTTCCTAGTATTTATTATTTGCTGGCCACATTCAAGCACAATCACATTTTTACTTTAAAATTTTAAAGAGGTAATGCTTTTATTTTGCAGATTGTTGCTTTGCGTGAGCAAAATGTGCATATACAAAGGAAAATGGCATCGAGTGAGGGGTCCACAGAGTCAGAGCATCTTGAAGGGATGGAACCCGGCCAAAAGGTCCATGAAAAGGTATGACACATGAGACACACCCTGGCATGGAAGTGGTAACACACTATATCATTTGACAGTAATACAAAGTATAAAAGCCTCTTTTCAAAATAATTAAATTTATGGAGCTGGGCGTGGTGGCACACTCTTGTAATCCCAGCATTTGGGAGGCTGAGACCGGAGGATCCGGGTTCAAGGCCAGCCTCAGCTACCTAGTGAGACACTCCGCAACCTAGTGAGACTTGGTTTCAAAATAAAGAATAAAAAATAGGGCTGGGGGTGTAGCTCGGAGGTAGAACGCCCCTGAGTTCAATCCCCAGTACCGCAAAAATATATAAATAAATAAATAAATAAATAAATAAATAAATAAATAAATAAAAACAAAATAATTAAATTTATATTTAATAGTTATATAAGTATATATATATATTAAATGCAATAACAACAATCAAATTGTTAAGCATATGAAGAGCTATTATGTATAATTGGTGACTATCTGTTGTTTATCACTGCAAAATTTTTTGGTAATCTCTTATTTGTCCTAGTGTTTTCCTTGTTTTGTCCAGAAAGGCCCCAGCAATATTCCTGTCAATAGGAGATGGCATAATATGCTATCTGAAGTCATGGACTTTGCTCTCACTTCGGATACTTAGGCTCCCTTATTTATTAAGACCACATGAGTCTGGTAGCTAAGGCGGTATAAATGTGAATGTCAGGAGGGTCTAAATCCCAGAAGGAAGTGACTAGAAGTCAAAGCAAATAGCATTAGACTTCTCACCAAAAAATAAATGGAGCAGCACTTCCTCACTTATGCAGTTGAGACAATGCAGGGGAGGCTTTTTCTATTCTTCCTAGTGCAAAGGAAACAAGAAAACCAATCTAATTTCCAGCAATAGGCTTCAATTCTGTTGGCTTTATTTACGATTCCACTAGTTTAGTTTTATCCATGTGTTTTGTAGACATCCATACTGTGTTAAAAATAAACTACAAACTCATAATCTGATTTCATAAGCTGTATATAAAATTGAGTAAAATTATTTTTCTTTCTTTCAGCTAAGTAAAGTAATATTGATTCAGTCAATACCACTGAGCTCTTTAGAGCCAGACATTTACACTTAAAAAACAAAGAAACCAACAGGAATATATATATATATATATATATATATATATATATATATATATATTGCTGTCTCATTTAAATTATGCCCTCAGGGTAGACTGCTACACCTGTCCTTAGAGAACTCAATAATCCCACGAGTTTGGATATGAAAATGGAATTGATGGTGTAGTCTTTTTTGTAGACATCTGAAAAACATTGTTTTCTATATTAATCTATATTTATCTAACTCCAGTCAAAAATTGAAGAAATATGCCTTTCTCAGATATAAAGAAATTAAAATTGTATTTGTCATCTAATGAACTACTTGATACTTAAAGCATTCTTCTAGTACTCCTGGGGATTAGGAGCAGGGAGGACTAGTGCATATATTATTTTCAAATACTGTCATGTACCTCCTAATGATGTTTAGGAGGACCCTATATGTCAATGAAAAATGACATATAGGATGACCTACCATACATAGGAGTGTAGTAAGCTGTATCATGCAGTTCTGTGTAAGTAGATTCTATGGTGTTCATATGGCAATATTACCCCATGGTACATTATTCAAAACATATCTTTTTTATTAAGCAATAAATGGTTGCATTGTTTCTTCAAGATGTTAACCCTAATATATACAAACACTATACAATGTAAGATAGTTTTCATCAGATTAGTTTTTAGGTTCCAATTACAGAATTGGGATGAGTACTTTTGTATAGATAAGTTTTTATTTCAATTGGAATTCATAGATAAGGTTGAACTTATGAAAGATTCTGAGTCATTGTTGACCAAAAGAATTTACCTTTAACATTCTTGCATTTCAATTCCTCTTGATGAGGCATTTCAGCCAGTGGAGAAGAGAGACTCTGCACCTTTGCTGACTCACTCTTTACATGGGTATAAGTATTTTTAAATATTGTAGTTATTAATAATAACTATAATATTTAAATATTGTAGTTTTAAATATTGTAGTTATTGGTAATCTTTTTTTTTTATTTTCCAAGAATTGCAAGTAATATTCAAGTACTTTGGAATAATGATGTACTATTATAATTTAAAATATCCTGATACCCTTCACTGGGAAATTAAAGTATATATAAAATGTTAAATGTATTTAAAATAAGTAAACTATGTTTTAATACATATAGTACATTATGTACTCCCTCCGTCCTTCCTCCCTCCGTCCCTCCCTCTCTCCCTCCCTCCCCCCTTCCTTCCTTCCTTCCTTCCTTCCTTCCTTCCTTCCTTCTTTCCTTCCTTCCTTCCTTCCTCCTTCCTTCCCGGCCCTTCTCTTCTCTCTCTCTTTTTCTTCTTCTTTTTCTTTCTTGTACTGCGAATTGAACCCAGGAGCAATTTACCTCTGAGCCACACACTCCAACCCTATTGTATTTTTTATTTTGAAACTAAGTTGCAGAGGATCTCACTAAATTGCTGAGGCTAGACCTAAACCTGTGATATTCCTGTAACAGCCTCCCAAGTACTGGGATTACAAGTGTGAACAACCAGCCCAGTTTATATCACATTTCTTTACCTGATATATATTGGTAAAACATAAAATAATATCCTAATTACTATTTGCATCATTTTATATAAATATTTCTAAATTACCCGCATACAACATTACCAAACATCTTTTTATACAAAATTATCCCCTATAACATGACTATTTGAGTTAGAGCGATACCATTAAATTCTAAATTGTCATAGAATTATAACTTAAAGCCAAACACGTAAGTTTTTTTTCAGAAAATTTTAAGAGTATATTTAAACAGAAGAAAAGAGAATATTATTTAGGTGAGTGTCTATGTAATTTTAAACTTATCAGTATGGAATAACCAGTATTAATATGTAAATTGCATTGTAGATTTTCTGGGTGAAAATGCAAACTATCCTTATATAGTAATGGAACTGTCAGAAAGTGACTTGTAATCCAAGTCACAAGGATTACCCTTTGATTAGGACAGTAAAATTGCTTAAATTACATAGTCAGGGTAGGTTATTAGCCAAGAGCAGATGCTTTATGTCAGTGGCTTAAAAACTCTGTTGACAAAATAGTTGACAAAAATAGTCTCATAAAAACAGTCTTAAATAGCTTTATTACTCAGGAAAAAGTCATAATTATCAACATTTTTAAAAACAAACAAAAAATAACCAAGCTTAACTGAAAAAAATTTAACTGTTTCTGCTTGACCTTGATTTAATCAGCTATTCTATTCACAAGATAATAAAAATTTTCAAAGTATTGAAATTTACCTGGTTCAAAACTGGGCTCTATAACCATTTCTTGTTTTCCAAAGGAACTTGACCTGTAAACTTTTAAAATAAGCATGTTGCTATTGCAAAGAAGATAATAATGTTTACAACTTATATATTCTGTACTTCCAATTTTTTTTTTTCAGTTGTAAACATTTACTAAGCTGGGGATGGAGAAAACTCACCAAGTTCTGTGTGCATGTATGTCACTATCACCATGAACCATATTATGATGTGAGACTACAATGAACCAATAAAAGTATAAAATTGTAAAAAAATGTTAGACAGCATAGATTCAGAAGACATAGCCCTTGTAATAAATTTGATAAGAATCTGCATTGACAAATGCACGTGCCTAAAGTGATATTGTAAAATAATAACTCATAATACAATGCCAAAATTATACAGGATGTAAAGAAAATATGACAAGATATTAGAGTTTGAAGACAAAGGGATAAGGAGTCAATCATATGAAAACACTTAACAAATTTGGGGGCCTAGGAAATACTGAATGCAAATTCATGAAGGGTGGGACCACACTTTCTTGCATTCCAAGGAAGGAGTCAGGGCAAGGCAACAAGAGCCTGGTGGCCAACTTGTGGAGCAGCAGGAGATAAGACAAAACAGTTAGCCAGTGCCAGATCCTTTAAATTCTGGAGGTTCTGGTAAGGAGTCAAGTTTACTCTTTGTACAAAGAAAGACGTGAAAGCATTTTGAGCAAGGAAACATCTTAATTATATTCTTGTAAAAAGTCATTTGCACTATACTTTTGGATACATTTGTCATTTTTCACATAATAGGTAGATTTTTTTCCCCCTATTCTTACAAATAAAGACACTGAGATGAAATAACTCACTTGTCTGAAGCAAATTTTCTCACCTCCAGCTGATACATTGCTGTCACATTCCTTCATGCCAGAAAATGTGTTATTGTTGTTTTTATTCTTTCATAATTATATTAATCTCTTTTCTGAAAAATGAAATTCTTTCATTATTTTTCTCCACAATTTCCCCTCAGTTTTTTTGTTTGTTTGTTTGTTTCTGTTTTTGTTTTTGTTTTTACTCTGAATAGATCCTCTAAGGCAGTGGAATTCAAAAATTTTGACCAAAACATGGTTTCCATTTAACAAAGGCTCTGCATACTTACAGTAAAGTTCTATCAGCTGGATATTTTAATTAAATAAGAATACCAGGAATTTACTATATCATACTGTCAGTCTCAATGTTAAATAATAAACATTAGTGGGAAAGTAATAACTAGAAACCATTTAGTTTACAAACGTTCTAAGCAGGTCAATATTTGGTGTCTATACTATTACAAAGGTTGATTTTTTAACCTTTTATAAATAAGAGACACATTTAAAAATTTTGAAACATTTAAAATAATTAGTTAATACTAAAAGAAACAATAACAGCAACAATTAAATAAAATACTTAAACAATATAGTTCAATTTCCTTTTCTATATCCAATGGATTGTTATAGGGAGTAAACAACCATGCACACATAATATACTTAATTTTATAGTGCTTAGCACATAGAACTTAATAAATGTTAGCAAAGTATTGTAATTGTTATGAGCCCAACCATAAAGAAGAAATGATACTTAACAGCTATATGTCCTTGAGGAAGCACTCAGTAAATATTAGCTATTAATTATTGTTAGTTAGTCTAATGTAAGATGTAGTTTTTGTTGAGGACTAGATATAAATCCAAATTTGAGGATTTGATGTATTAAAAGGAGCATAATTACCTGTAAGGATGAACAGAAATATAACTGAGCACATCCCACTGGCTAAAGTCTTCCTTGGGTCTCTCCTTGGGTCAGTGCTTGGTGGTAGGGTTTATTGATATAGTTCACTCATGGACTTTATTGTTAGCCTTGGAAATCACTGATTGAATCAGGCTTTCATTCTATTGACATATACATTTCTTTTATCCTAACATATGGTTGACTTACAATAACTTTACAATGAATTGTGAAGTCTAGTTTTTTATTTTTTCTTATTATTTTTATACCTATAAATAATTTTCCTGTCTGGATTTTTGTTATTTATTTTTTTAGTTCTACATTTCTTTAGTCTTAACATTTCTTGTCTTATAGAATAAAATATTTTTGAGACTTTCCCCAAATTTATTACTTTTCCCAAGCCAGCAAAGAATTATCAGTTCCAGACTACTTATTGCAAATCTTAGTTTAATGTCTTTGATCAGATAATCAACTTTTCATCTCTAATTGTAAAAGGTCAAAGTATAACCATTTGAAAATGGAATGAAATTGTTCAGTGTTAACTCCTCAAATTTTGACGCATTTTAGATTTATCTATACCTCTTCTATGAGAATTTAAATAATAATAAGATAAATTCTACACTTCTACTCTCATCCCCCTATTGCAATTTTCTCTAGAAATGTCAATAATCCATGAGAAGTAAAACACAGATAATAATGATCTATGTGAAACTTAGTAAGAGAAAATCAAGGCCTTATGGCTTAGATGTTTCCAAGTAAAAACTTCAAAAGGGCTATTTTTAAAAATATAAAAGTCGAGCCAGGCGTGGTGGCGCACGCTTGTAATCCCAGCATTTGGGAGGTTGAGACCAGAAGATCCGGGTTCTCAGCCAGCCTCAGCTACCTGGTGAGACACTCTGCAACTTAGTGAGACCCGGTTTCAAAATAAAGAATAAAAAATAGGTATGGGGGTATAGCTCGGAGGTAGAATGCCCCTGAGTTCAATCTCCAGGACCGCAAAAAAAAAAAAAAAAAAAAAAAAAAAAAAAAAAAAAAAAAAAAAAAAAAATATATATATATATATATATATATATATATTTATATATATATATATAAAAGTCAAGTTAGAATGTTTGTAACAATGGGTAATCAGTCAAATGTTATGGCTCCAGAATTAATAATGCTGACCAAACATTTCCTCTGCATAGGTGGTGTCCATCTAACTATAAAAACCTACAACAAAGGTAGCTTCTATGTCCTTTGGAATAGCTTGTCAAAATATACTTATTCAAAGGAAGAAAGTAATTATTAAGATATATTTAGATGGCAATTTAAACACCCTCCTTTCTGTGTATTCTACAAACATTATTTTACCACACAAATGTGATAGATTATTCATTATTATGTTTAATACACTGTTACTCTTTGGCAAAGTAGAAGAGCAACATAGCCACTAACATATGTTCAAAACAAGGAATAACAACTAAAGCCCTATAAAATGCAAATGAAAATGGCCACATTACTAATTTAGCTACACAAAGTTTAAAAGTTAAAGCCATTATATTAAGGATTATTGAATAGAAAAAGAGATATATTTGTATTGGTTACCTATAGATATGGAAGAACACATTTAAATTCCTGGCCTTATCTCATGAGCAGTCAGCATGATTGTTACATGGTTTGATTTCTGTGGCTTTATTCACTCCATTGGAACTGATGTGTGATCTATATATTCCTTTTCTTTTTTTTTTTTATTAATTGGTGCATTGTAATCATACATCTTTGTTAGGTACAAGCTAATAAAGTCATATATGCATACATTTTTCATTTAACCCCTTCTCCAATTCCCACCTCACTCCCTCGTCGGCCCTCCTTCTGAAGTTAAGTTTAGTAATTGACTTTGATATATTTGTGAAAGCACATCATGTGCATTAGGGTGCCCCCCTCCCACCCCACCTTCATCCATCACCTTCAGTTAAGTCAACTTCTTTGCTTATCTAGGGTTTTTCCTTTTTCATCTAGAGTCCCTCTTAAGCCCCATCTTCTCCCTAGCATTCCCATATTAGGGAGAACATAGGCTTTTTTACTCTTTGTGACTGACTAATCTCACTTAACATAATGTTTTCCAGTTGCATCCATTTCTCTGCAAATAACATGATTTTGTTCTTCTTTATGGCTGAGTAAAATTCCATTGTGTATATATGCCATAGTTTTGTAATCCATTCATCTGTTGTTGGACATCTTGGCTGTTTCCATAGTTTGGCAGTTGTGAATTGTGCAGCTATAAATATAGATACACATACATCAGTCAGACAGTTTGGTTTCCATTCTTTTGGGTAGATACCCAGAAGTGGAATTGCTGGATCATATGGTAGGTTCATTCCCATTAGTCTGAGGATCCTCCATACTGTTTTCCAAAGTGTTTGCACTAATTTGCAATCCCACCAACAATGTATTAGGGTTCCCACACCCTCGCTAGCATTTATTGTTCTTTGTGTTTTTTATGATTGCCATTCTGATTGGAGTTAGGTGAAATCTCAAGGTAGTTTTGATTTGCAACTATCTGATTGCTAATGATGTTGAACATTTCCTCATACATTTATTGGCCATTTGTATTTCTTCTTTTGTGAGGTGTCTATTTAGATCCTTTGCCCATTTTTTCATTGAGTTATTTGTTTTTTTAGCTGTGAGTTTCTTGAGTTCTCTGTATATCCCAGATATTAGTCCTCTATCAGAAGAGTAGCTGGCAAAAATTTTCTCCCACTCTGTGGGCTCTCTGTTGAGGTTCTTGATAGTTTCCTTTGCCTCACAGAAGCTCTTTAGTTTAATGCAATCCCATGTATTGATCTTCCTTTGAGTTTCTTGTGCTTTTGGGGTTTTGTTGAGAAAGTTTTTACCTGTGCCTTGTGTTGAAGTGTTGGCCCTATGCCCTCTTCAAGTAGCTGCAAGGTGTCTGGCCTGACTTCCAGATCTTTGATCCACCTTGAGTTGACTCTTGTGCAGGGTGAGAAAGTGGGGTTTATTTCCATTTTCTTGCATATGGTTAACCAGTTTTGCCAACCATTTGTTAAAGAAGCTATATTTTTTCCAGTGTATGTTTTTGACTCCTTTGTCAAAAGTCAGGTGACTCTAAGCACATGGGTCTGTTTCTGAAGTTGGTTTCATCCCAGGAATGCAAGGCTGGTTCAACATATGAAAAACAACCCATGTAATTCACCACATAAACAGAATCAAAGACAAAAATCATATGATCATCTCAATTGATGCTGAAAAAGCATTTGACAAGATCCATCACCCATTCATGCTAAAAGCACATCAGATAATTGGAATAGAAGGAACATACCTCAACATCATAGAGGCAATATACAATATGCCCACAGCCAACATCATATTAAATGGAGAAAAACTGCAAGAGTTCCCACTAAAACCAAGAACAAGACAAGGATGTCCATTATCACCTCTTCTGTTCAATATAGTACTTGGGCCACTAGCTGGGGCAATAAAGCAAAAGAAGGAAATCAAAGGGGTAAAAATAAGGAAAGAAGAACTAAAACTATCCCTTTTTGCAGATGACATGATACTGTACTTAGAAGACCCAACAAAGTCAGCCAAAAAAATTTATAGAACTGATCAACAAATTCAGCAAAGTATCTCGATACAAAATCAATCTTAAAAAGTCAGAAACTTTCCTGTATGCCAACCATAAATCCACTGAAAAAGAAATCCAGAAAACAATTCCATTCACAATAGTACCCTGAAAAATAAAATACTTAGGGATAAACCTGACCAAGGAGGTAAAAGGTAAAAGTTTTCCTCTATAAGGAAAACTATAAAAGGTTGAAAAAAGAAATTGATGAAGACCTTAGAAGATGGAAGGATCTTCCATGCTCTTGGATAGGCAGAATAAATATCATCAAAATGGCCATCCTCCCAAAAGTGATCTATGGATTCAATGCAATACCCATGAAATTACCAAGGTCACTCTTCACAGACATAGAAAAATCAGTCCTTAAATTCATTTGGAACAACAAAAAGCCCAAAATAGCCAAAGTTGTTCTTAGCAACAAGAAGCATGCAAGAGGTATCACAATACCTGACTTCAAACTCTACTACAAAGCCACAATAATAAAAACAGCATGGTATTGGCACAAAAACAGATACATAGACCAATGGAGCAGAATAGATTGTCTATATATTTCTATGATGTTATTTATTTTAATATAAATTTAGAATAATGGTTTCCTAAATTTCCCTTATATGTTTCTACCATAAAGATAATTAATCTATTTAGTGCTTTTAAAACAAGGGTCGGGGGGGGGGGGGATAAGCTCTTTTCTATGTTTGCGTTTCATGAAAAAAAATTTCATAAACTTTATACAAGATAGCTAAATATGTTTCTGTTTAATTTTATTTTGAATTCTTATTATTTTCCTAAAATTCATCTCACTTATTAGTGAGAACACTTATTTTTCATTCATTCAACAAATGCATTTTAAAATACCTAAACTATGAAACATAGCATTATAAGAGATATAGAAATAATCAAAACATTTGTTAAATCAACAGAAATCTAGCATATATAACCACCATTTTTCATCTGGGCACTTATGATATATCTAGGAGAAAATATGTAAAGGTTCTTTCCCTCCTAAAGCTTAGGATCTAGTAAGTTGAAAGAGGCTAGGAGATGATAAAAAAATATATAAGTAAGTAAGTAATATTAGAAGATGATAATATACTAGAAGATGATAAATTATTTTGAAAAAAGAATAAAGAGAAATACAAAAGAATCAAGAGTTCTAGGGAGAGACAGGGTTGGGGATAGGTTACATTATGACCAACATAAGGTAGTTAGAATTGGCCTTATTGAAACAGGTTGTTCACTATGTAGATTTCACTAAGAGAGAACATTCAGAAAAAAGGAAGAACTAAAGAGAAGGCCTTATAATAGAGAGAAACTGACTTATACAGGGACAGTGAGGTTGCCAGTGTAGCTGAAACAAAGAGCAAATGAGAGACTAGCAGGAAAGAGGTCTTAGAGATAAAAACAAAGGGGGAAAGGAAAGGAGAGGGAGGAGGGGATGGAGGCATGCCCATTACTCATTAAGAATTTTACTTTAGTACTAAGTAGACTGGAAAATCATTTGATGGGTTTTGAATAGAGAAGATACTTGATTTGACTAAAATATAATAGGACCACCAAGAAACTATCTGGAGCTGCTTTAAGAATTAACATCAGCTTGGCATGATGGAGTGTGCCTATATCCCAGGACTTGGGAGGCTGAAACATGAGGACCACAGGTTCTAGGTCAGCCTCAGCAACTTAGCAAGGCCATCCACAACTTAGTGAGATACTCCCTGTTTCAAAATTAAAAATAAAATGAGGCTGGGCATATCTCTCAGAGGCAGAATTCCCCTGGATTCGATATCCAGTACCCCCCCCCCACACACAAAGAATTAACATAAGACAAGGTCAGAAGCAAAGGCCCAGCTCTGAGGCTGTAGTCACTCAAGTGAGAGTAGGTGCAGGGTGGCAAGGGTGGAGGTCATGAGAATCATTTCAGATATATTGTGAAGAGAAAAGCAATTTGTTTTCTAACAGATCCTGTAGAAGATGGGAGAAAAGAAGCTCTAAGGAGGCCTCCAAGGTTTGAGGCCCCAGAGAATGGAAGGGCAGAGTTTTCACTACTGAGTTGGGGAAGGACTAGGGTGAAACATTCAGGGTTGAAGCCTGGGAATACTGTTTTGTATATACTGAGGTTGAAATGTCTATCCATTAAGAAACATGCATAGAATTTGAATATTCAAGAGTATACAGGTTGAAAGGAAAGCCCAAGATAGATAAAATTTTAGGAATATATACTTTAGTGAGACAAACAAATGAACAAATATGTAATACGGTAGGATAAAATAACTCTCTGATGGATACCATCTGAAGACAGCTTTAAAAAGAAATTCCTAGGTACCTTTGATGACCCCCCCCACACACACACACACTTACTCCCCTGGTGATCTCATCCAGTGCTACATGAGCAGAAAGATCCATACACTGATTTCTCCCTCTGCAGACCCCTACAATTCCTGACCCACCTGACACCTTCATTTTGACTTTTAAAGTGTTAAGCCAAATTGCCACCATTTATTTTAAAGATATGTCAAGATTGCAATGATTTGGAGCAAAAGCAAAATATTTTTCTTCTAAAATATAAATCACAAGCCAGCTGTGGTGGTGCATGCTAGTTATCCCAGTACTTGGAAGGTGAAGGAAGGAGGATCAGTGGTTCACAGGCAAGCTCAAAAATTTAAGTGAGGCCCTCCACAACTTGGAGAAACCGGGTCTCAAAATAAAAAATAAAATAAGGGCTGAGATATAGATCAGACATAGAATGCCCCTGAGTTAAACCCCCAGTACCCATCCACACGCAATAAATAAATAAGTAAACAGACAAACAAATAAATATCACAATTTTGCTATGATTTTTCTACTCTAAAATTCAAAAGCATATATTAAGCTCTTCCTAATATATATTGAAGGTGATTTTAATAAATATAAGTTTACATATGTTTTAGGTTGGGGATGTAACTTCATGGATGTATACTTGCCTTGCACACATGAGACCATGGTTTTGATCCCCAACACTGCAAAATAAAAAAATAAATAAAAAAACAGATTTTTTAGATATAAAAGGTTCATAAACACTTCAGAGAAACAAATTGAGAAAGGAAAAATATTTTCATGGATAGTCTCAAATTTTAAAGAAGCATAAAGTTTGACTAAAACAGCAGTCAACATATGCTAATCTTAAAGAAATAAAAAAGGTTAACATTTTAAAAGTGTTTTTTGTTTAGTTGTATGATTACTGTTTATACTTAGTTAAATTTCTCTCACCTTAAGCACATTAAAATACACAATATTAAACAAGATTTTAATGGACCTTAGGTGCACAAAATTGCAATAATCACTTTTCAGATTAGAAAATTAACATCATTCAGTTGTACTGAAGAAATATTTGTCATATATATATATATATATATATATGCTGTGTATGAACTGTGTGTATTAATTTACATGCCTGTGTACATACATCATATATGTATATATACTCATATATATGTATATGAATGCTTGGTACATATATATGAATGGTTGATGCTTGTCTCTATAGCATGTATAATTTTAATCCATTTACTTATGTTCTGATTAGTGGCAGTATGGTAAAGGGTAGTTAAACAGAGTTAGGGATTCGAAATTCTGCTTTTTAATTCATATTGGCTCTATATGATTACAAAGGTATCAGTTTTTCCAAGATTCTTTAGGACTCTACAATTATAAGTGTAATTTTTTAGTTATGGATTTTTTTTTTGAGGTACTGGGGATGGAACCCAGGGGCATTCTACCTGTTATGGATTTTTAAAAAATAAAAATGTGTGTGTGTGTGTGTGTGTGTGTGTGTGTGTGTGTGTGTGTGTGTGTATTGAACCCAGGGTCACCCTACTACTGAACTACACCCTGGTCATTTTTATTTTTTTATTTTGAAACAGGGTCTCTCTCACTAAGTTACCCAATGCTGGCCTCAAACCTGTGATCCTCCTTTCTCAGCCTTCCAAGTACTGAGATTACAGGGGCGTACTACCATGTCTGGCAATTCCACAAATTCTTATATATGTATATATAAACCACCTCAATTAAGACAAGAACATTCTCACCACTATTAAAAGTATTTTTGTACCCCTTTACTATCATTCCCACCCCACTCAACTTCCCAGATCCATGCAACAGCCAATCTGCTTTCCTGACACTGTAGATTAGAATCATTTTTCCTAGAATTTCATATAAATGGAATCACATAGTATGTACTTTTCTATGTCTAGCTTCTTTTACTCGCAGCATTTTTGAAGCCCACTCAGGTTCTTGCAAATAGCAGTGGTTTGTTATTTTTCATTTTATGAATACACCAACAGATTTTATTTGTTTGAAGAATACAGAAATTATTTATTTTTCACAAGTATTTTTATTTGGTATAGTAGATAAATATTATTCACAAGGAGTCCCTGTTGATTACTAATTTCTCTTGTACTAAGTTGGATCTATAGACTTCATCCTTTGATGATATCACTGATCAGACCTGATCACAGAACTGTGATAATGCAGGTACTAAACTTTACCTAATAAAGGGTAAGTGATGTTACCAATCTGCAGGAACATTGGCATGCTGCCCAAGTACATCAACCACACTCCCTTTCCTGCTGGGAGTGTTGCTCACTGAGGGCTCAGAGGTGACATGGATCTAGTCTTTGCTCTTGGAAGAACCAAGTTCAGAGGACCCTGAATTCTCTTAATGCACAGCCAGTTAATAATCATTACACAGCAACTGAGAACCTGGATTAGGGAAAGCTAGAACCCATTGCCCAATTTGTAATAACCTGGATTAGGGAAAGCTAGAACCCATTACCCAATTTGTAATAACTGAGGCATGACTTCCCAGAGTTTTGTTATAATTTCAAATACATGTGGACTCTGTACACAGTCTACAAGTAATTAGGCAAATTGAATATTTTTCCATGCATGATGGCACAGGCCTGTGATCCCAGGACTTGGGAGGCTAAGACAGAAAGATTGCAGGTTTGAGGCCAACCCTGGCAATTTAGCAAAACCTTCAGTAACATGAGGAGACCATTTCAAAATAAAAAGGGGTAGGGTTGTAGCTCAGAGGTAGAATACCCCTGGGTTCAATTTCCAGTACAAAAAATTTAAAAAAGATTTAACAGAACTGTTTATTCTAGAAAACTAAAAAAAAAAAAAAAAAACCTGTATAATCTTTCTCTGCTTTTTAAAATTTTATTTGCCCAGCTGTTTCTCTTCGTTCTTATTGTATTAGATTATTGTGTTTAACAACATTTCTTGGTGTTTGTCTGCTTTCCCTTTCTCTGTATTTTATCTTTCTCAGTTTTTATGATGCTTTCTGGTCTCCCCTTTTATACAGTCAATTCTGCTCTATGTGGTATTTGCACTCCTAAAAACCATGAGTTATGTAATATCACCCCCCCACACAATGAAGAAAATGCAGGGATGACAACCATCATTCTGCTCTACATTTGTGAGATCACCTTTTGCAGATTCCACATACAATTTCAAAGCATCATATTATACAGGATAAATACATCCAATTTTATGTTTATTAAGAAACAAACCAAACAAACAAAGAAACAAAAAACCCTGCAGGGCATTGGTGGTGCACACCTGTGATTCCAGTACCTAATACGTGGGAGTCTGAGATAGAAGGATTGTGAGATTGAGGAAAACCTCAGCAACTAAGTGAAACCCTGTCTCAAAATAAAAATAAAATAGGACTGAAGGTATAGTTCAGAGGTAGAATGTCCCTGGCTTCAATCCTAAGTACCACAAAAACAAACAAACAAACAAACAAACAAACAAACAAAACAGAGCTAAGAGGAGAAATTAGGTTTAAAACACTACACTAAAAGTTTTATCTATAACACAAAAAGAGATACAAAACTAATAAAAAGGTTGGCACAGTTTTACACATGTTGAATGGTTAATAACTGAATAAGTAATACGATAAATATTCTTTTTACCTTGAAAAAGACTTAAATTTTCTTTGGAGAAGTGGATAGCAGAAGGACTTAAGGCTTTCATTTATTGTGAAATGCAGACAAAGTATCTAGGATCAGACATAAAATTAAAACACAGAGGTGGATGAGAAAATGCATAACACCTGTGGGGAACTGAGGTCAATTGGTGGTGACTGTCTGAGGGCCACCCATGTGTGCATTCTATGTATTCCTACTTGGCTTGGTTCAGCTGGGTGCCATTTCCTGTATTTAGCCAATGCTTCTCAGAAACAGAATTGTATGTAAGAGAATGCTAAATTTGCATTATGTTCCAGTTGTTTCCTAATATATCTATAGGTTTGGAAGAAATTCATGTTAAAAAAGCATTATAGCAGAACTAACTATACTTTCCTTGCCTTTTCTCAGTACTTTCCTTTTTCTACTTGGTTGTGTTCTTTATCTTCTTGGAAGTTATTTCTCCCCAGTTGCTGCACATTTCTCATCACAAAATTTCTCCAAAAAAGCTAGGCTGAGGCGCATCCTTTCTTACATTTTTAATGGACGGATAATCATTATATCTACTTTCAAGCTTATTAACAAATCTGTTACCTCACCTACTTGTTTTGTGTACCTTTATGTGAATTGAGAACATTTAACATCTACTCTACTAGCAATTTTCAAATATGGCTATATTGTTAACTAATAGTCATCATGATGCACAGTAGATAACTAAAACTTATTCCTCCTGTCTAACTCAAACCTTGTAATCCTTGATGAGGACCTAGCTTTTTATCATCAATCTACCACTATTTTTTGTCAATGATTATACTATTTTTAAACTTCTATGAATTTGAGTGTTTTAGATCCTATGGTATTTGTCTTTCTGTGCCTCGATTAATTCACTTAGCATACTTTCCTCTAGGTTCGTCTATTTGTGAGAAAAATAATAATTTATGACATTTTAATAATTAATAGCATTTCATTAGTGTATATACTAGGTTTTCATCAATCACTTAATGAACACTTAGGTTGATTCTATATGTTGGCAATTGTGAATAATGCTGCCACAGACATGGGAATGCAGATACCTCTTTAATATACTGATGCTGATTCTTTGGTTATACACCCAGAAATGAAATTGCTGAATCATGTGTAAATTCAATTTTGATAATTTTTTTGGAGGGAAACTTCCTTTATGATTTCCACAATGTCTGTACTAATTTACATTCCTACCAGCTGTACACAAGGGTTCCCTTTCCTCCACTTTCTCCTTACATCAACACTTGTTATCTTTTGACTTTTTGATAATAACCAATCTAGAATGTCAGAGATGATATCTCATTGTGGTTTTCATTTACATTTCCTGACGATCTGTGATGTTGAGCATGTTTATCATATAACTGTGGGCCATTTGTATGTCTTATTTTGAGAAATATCTCTTCAGGTCCTTTTGCCCAATTTTTAATCTAGTTATTGGTTTCTTGCTATTAAGTTGTTTAATTTCCTTATGTGTTTTAATTAATAATAGCTTGTGGAGCATACTTATTTTTTATTTTTATTTTTTCAATTTTATTGGTGCATTGTAATCTTACATCTTTGTTAGGTACATGCTGGTAGAGGCATACATGCACACAGGTCTCAGTTAAGCCTTCCCCAATTCCCACTCCATTCCCTTCCCCCTCCCCCCTTCTCATGTTTGGTTTAATGATTAACTTCGATACGTTTGTGAAAGTACATCACATTAGGGTGTCCCTCTCTCCCATCACCTTCAGATAGGTCACCTTCTTTGCTCATCAAAGGTTTTCCTTCTTTGTCTAGAGTCCCTTCTATCACCCACTTTCTCCTAGCTTCCACAAATTAGGGACAGCATCCAATATTTTACTTTTGTGACTGGCTAATCTCAGTTAACATAATATTTTCCAGTGCCATCCATTTTTCCTGCAAACGACATTGTTCTTTATGGCTGAGCAAAATTCCATCGTGTACCTATCCCATAGTTTTATAATTCATTCATCTGTTGATGGACATCTTGGCTGGTTCCATAGTTTGGCAATTGTGAACCGTATGGCTATAAACATAGATACACATGCATCGGTCTGATAGTTTAGTCTCCATTCTTTTTGGTAGATACCCAGAAGTGGTATTGCTGGATCATATGATAGGTTCTTTCCATTCATCTGAGAATGCCCCATATTGTTTTCCAGAGTGGTTGTACTAATCTACAATCCCACTAAAAATGGATTAGAGTTTCCACTTGTCCACACCCTCTCCAGCATTTGTTGTTGTTTGTGTTTTTAATGATTGCCATTCTAATTGGAATTAGGTGATTGGCCATTTTTATTTCTTCCTTTTTGAACGGTCTATTTAGTTCACTTGCCCATTTTTTTTTTTTTTTTTTTTTTTCAGTACTGGGAATTGAACTCAGGGGCATTTTACCTCCCAGCTATATCCCAAGCCCTATTTTTTATTCTTTAGTTTGAAACAAGGTCTCACTAAGTTGCGTAGTGCCTCACTAGGTAGCTGAGGCTGGCAGCAAACCCTGATCCTCCAGTCTCAGCCTCCCAAATGCTGGGATTACAAGCGTGCACCACCATGCCTGGCTACTTGCCCATTTTTTGATTGGGTTTTTTGTTTTCTTAGTGGTGAGTTTCATGAGTTCTCTTTATATTTGGATATTAGTCCTCTATCAGAGGAGTAGTTGGCAAAAACTTTCTCCAATTCTGTTGGCTCTCTGTTGAGATCCTTGATAGTTTCCTTTGCTGCACAGAAGCTCTTCAGTTTAATGCAATTCCATGTATTCATCTTCCTTTGAATTTTTTGTGCCTTTGGGGTCTTGTTGAGAAAGTTTTTACCTGTGCCTATATGTTGAAATGTTGGACCTATGTGCCCACTTCAAGTAGCTGCAAGGTCTCTAGTCTGACTTCCAGGTGTTTGATCTGTCTTTAATTGACTCTTGTGTAGGTTGAAAAAGTGAGGTTTATTTCCTTTTTTCTGCATATGGACAACCAGTTTTGCCAACACCATTTGTTGAAGATGCTATAATTTTTCCAGTATATGTTTTTGGCCCCTTTGTAAAAAATCAATTGGCTGTAAGTATGTGGGTTTGTTTCTGAGTCTTCTGTTCTGCTCCACTGGTCTATGTGTCTGATCAACAAATTCAGGAAAGTACCTGGATATAAAATCAATCTTAAAAAATCAGAAGCCTTCCTGTATGCTAACTATAAATCCACTGAAAAAGAAATACAGAAAACATTTCCACTCACAATATTGCCCCCCAAAATAAAATTCCTAGGAATAAACCTAACCAAGGAGGCAAAAGACCTCTACAAGGAAAGTTATAGAACATTGAAGAAAGAAATTGAAGAAGATCTTAGAAAATGGAAAGATGTTCCATGGTCTTGGATAGGCAGAATAAATATCATCAAAATGGATCCTAAAGTGATCCACAGATTCAATGCAATATCCATTAAATTACCAAGGTCATTCCTTAGAGATATAGATAAATCAGTTATTAAATTCATTTTGAACAACAAAAAGCCCAGAATAGCCAAAGAAGTTCTCAGCAACCAGAACCACACAGGAAGCATCACGATACCTGACTTCAAACTATACTACAAAGTCATAGTAATATAAACAACATGGTATTGGCCCAAAAGCAGACACAGACCAATGGGGCATACTTCTGAAGACAGGAGTGCCTAGTTTCTACATGGCTCTTTCAGAAAGTAGAAATATCAGTCTCAAAATATTTTACTCCTTTCATCTTCCTTCCAGTGGGTTTTATGCACAAATAATGTTTATATTACTAACAATATAGAACTCCAGACTTGTCTATAACATATGCTTCTTCCAGCTAGGTCAGAATTCATACAGGAATAAAATGTATATATATTTAAAAATCCATACAGGAATAAAATGTATATGTATATATATATATGTATACATATATATATATGTGTATACGTTTATATGTATATATATGTGTATATATATATATATATATATTTTTTTTTTTTTTGTACTGGGGATTGAACACACGGGCTTTCTACCTCTGGGCTACCCCCTCAACCCTCTTTATTTATTTTTCTTATGTTGAAACAGGATCTCATTAAGTTGCTGAGGCTGATCTCAAACCTGCAATCCTTCCATCTCAGCCTCCCAAATACTGGGATTACAGGCATGCACCAGCACACGTGGCTGTATATGGTTTTTTTTTAAATAAATTATATACATTCTTTTTCTGTGTATCATTTAAAATAAAGCTTGAAAAGTCACAAAGAATTCTGAATAAACTGAAAAATATTAAGGAGTTTTTGTGTTCCTACTCATTCATTTAAAGTAATATGTATTAGTAATAAAGCACATATATAATTGATGAAATAATAGTCCATTTATTCAATGTTTAGAATAAATAGGTGACTTGTATTATTTATAATATATATGTTATACATTTGAAGTTCAAATGTTTTTGTTAATTTGTTTAAAAGCTAACTGATTTACCATTATATTTTAATATCACTTAACAGTTTTTTTCAGAAACTTAGCTTTTCTCCCAAGCTAGTTCTTTTCAAAAGTTCTTATTTTTCAGTGCAAAAGCTGTGTACATTCCATTTCTTTAGTTTCATAAGTTTTAAGTTAAGGGTAAAGAAAACTAAGTGCCATCTCTTTGTCCATTTCCGCAGCGTTTGTCCAATGGCTCTATAGACTCAACTGATGACACCAGTCAAATAGTTGAACTACAAGAATTGCTTGAAAAGCAAAACTATGAAATGGCCCAAATGAAAGAACGCTTAGCAGCCCTTTCTTCTCGAGTGGGAGAAGTGGAACAGGAAGCAGAGACAGCAAGAAAGGATCTCATTAAAACAGAAGAAATGAACACTAAATATCAAAGGGACATTCGAGAGGTAAGTGATTCACACACTTTCAGTTTTGGCTTCCTGAATGTAACCACTGAGAGGCTCTTTCCATAATTTCTTTCTAATGGCATGCAGTCTTCACTTTTCAAAAGACCATAATTTGGTTTGCATTATATTAGTTATGTACTTGTTCAATAAAGCAAAATATAGTTTGCTCAATCCACTCTTTAAATATGCATGGAAAGAAATGTGGAGTGTCATGTCTCAGATACAATGAAGACTTTCTGAAGGTTTTAATGGATTTCAAAAAATTCAAGCTTTTAATTTTAAATAACCACGTATGTGGGTATGAATCACGACTATTATCTCGGCATACAGGAATACTCAAAGACATTACTTTAAATCATCCCCTCTTTTATTTTGGTTTTGTGTCTATGAAGTGAAGTATAAGTGTGAAAATTATACATATGTATAAGATAACCTAGCTTTTTCTATATATTCAGTTATTGCTAGAATTAACATTGCTTTCTCCATTAAGAAAAAAGAGAAAGTACTTTAAAGTTACTACAAAACATTCAAGGAGATGTTTTATTGGCACCACTGGCAAATCATCTTACCTATTAAGGTAAAAGATTAGAATCATTTTACTTTCTCAGTCACAATTAAAAAGATAATTATTCTCTCTGCAGAAGTTTAATTCACTTTTTCCATTCTTACATATTCTTCTAACTCATATATTTTGTCTTTTTATATTATTTGTATATAATTAACTAGTTGTTAATGTAGTTGGCTCTATTTTTACATATCCTTTTATCCCAGCCTCTCGTAAGCCCATTTTATCATACTTATGCCTAGTAACTCATTAAAACTGTTCTTGTGAAAGTTTTTATTGACTTCGGTCACTGAGTGTAGGGTTTTACTGACCACTCTCCCCTCCCTGGGGCACCTCTTTATTGGGCTAATAGAGTGCTACTCTCTCATGAATTTCCTCCAGATTTACTGGCTACTGCCTTCTCAGGGTTCTTCACTGAGACCATGAGAAGCAAACTATTTTTCTCAACCTCCCAATGCTGTTCACTGCACAATCTACCTTTACTTTCTTCTTAAATTCAGGCATTCTTATGTTCCCAAACCACCCATGACCTTTCAACACCCAGTTTATATCTCTCTTTCTCCCCTGATTACCAGATGATTATATCTAAATCTCTAGGAGTATCTCAAAGTGAGCATCTTCAAGATTGTTTCTTGCTATCCCCTCCAACAAACCTGACTATCCTACAGTCCTACCTTCCCATTATTATTGTTACTCAGGCTAAAATGTCTTGGAGCTGTCCTGGGCACTCCTCTTTGACTTGCTGTGTTTGATTCAGCAGTAAATTCTATTCCAAACACAGCTATTCTATGTTTTTCTCATAGTCTTCACAGACCTTCCTTTTTCTACAAAACCATCATCTACCACTGGATATTAGACTCTTGTCTAGTCATCCTACTTCTTCCTTTGACTCACCAAAGTCTATGCACAACACAACAGCAGAAGTAGCCTGCCTACAAATCAGTTCATGCTACTTTTCCATTAACTTATAGTGATATCAAAGCCCTTGAAGTGGCATGTGTAATCTCTGCTACCTCCAAATTGACCTTCTGGAGCTCCTCTCCATCCTAGCCCACTCTGTTCATTTCAGGAGACCTCTTAAGCAAGCAGGACTTATTTGGTTTCATCCTTAACACTCCACCTTTTGCTGATATTTTGTCTTCTCGGGAAGTGTTCCCTGACCTTGCTGTGTATACATATGCACTCTTCATCTTTTTTCATTTATGCCATAACACTTATTCTTACCTGGCACAATATGTGTTTTCTGCTCCCTCCCTCAATTATACATAAAAATACTTAAAGGACTTGAATTTTTGCTTTGCTTCCTTTGGTCCACTGCTCTCTTATTATTACCTAGATAGCTATTGAGCATAATAGGCACTCAAAAAAATCTGTGTTGAAAGAATGGACATTTAGATGGTTTTGCAATATATAAACAATACATGGATGAATTAGAATATCTACTAAAACAATACCTACTATCTAAGTAGAACGAGAGATCTTCTATTAAATGATAGATTTACCACAGTACAGATGATGCAAATTTATATGAATTAATAATTCATGGATACATCTTTCCTCTGCATTCCTTCCTACAACCCCAATGCAGAGACTGTATTAAGTGGATGAAATTCAACCCCTCTTCTGTACCTGTGATCTGGAATCACTAGGATTTCTGTCTTCTAACTCACAAGTCTGGTTCTTGAACTTTTATTCATTCTGTGACTCTTCATTTTCTTGTTTCTAAAGATTCAGCTGTTTCCCTTACATTGTAGCATTCATCCATGTGATTTATGCTTATCTTATCTAGTGTCACAGATAGGGCTCAGTGTCTGCACCCTCCTTTCTTACTCCCCACTTAAAAATCACTCCTTAATATTAATAGTCTCTGGAAGTAGGAGAAAAAAAGTCCAGTCACAGGGAAATGTCACCCTTCTGATGCCAGGTATCCCTTTATTAGAAATCTCTTCTAATGGGTAAGGGATTCTTTCACAGAGAATTATTTTAAGATATATATCTTCAGCTCCATAATTTCAATACAGTCATATTTTAGAAGAGTTTCATGAGAAAGGAATATCTCATCATCTACCCTCAAGGGGAGGGTGCAAAAACAAATGTGCTTTCAAAGTTAGGCAGGCACCATCCTGAATGTGTGAAGCACCAGGTGCAAGACAGAAGGAAGTGACAGTTGAGGAGACCTGTGAAGAAAGCTTACATTCAGCCTGCCTTTCTGAGTGCATCATGTTTTTTGTGTGCATACACTTGCAGATACAAACACACAAACACACACACTCACACACATACTCACAGGACACTGCAGGACTGCAGGATAAATACAAATGTCTGAAATATTCAATTTTCAAGCCACAAATCTCTGGTATACTAAGGATTTCTCAAGGACCAATCATATGTGAATCTTATTATAGGTACATCATATTTAATTTCTCACTATCGTGCTGTAAAGGAGGTACTTACTATTACCCTCACTTTTCTCAGATGAGGACCCTAAGATTTAGAGGTGTACTGAGTTGCCTCCTTCCTCCTTCCTACTCCAACACTAAGAAGAAATACTAAGAAAAATATCAGACTAGCTTTAAAAGTTGTGCTTTTCTCACTATGAGCTTCTTCTAAAACCAACACATGATAATTTTTTCAGTAATAGCAGCTATCATAAAAATGCAGCTGCAATAGAGCTGTTACCTAAATTACTAATCTTTTGCTCATTCTTTCCAATAAACAAGAAGTTGTGAAAACCAGCCAGGTGTGGTGGTACATACCTCTAATTCCAGTACTTGGGGGGCTGAGACAGGAGAATTGTAGGTTTGAAGCCAGTCTCAGCAACTTAACAAGGCTCTCAGCAACTTAGACCCTGTTTCTAAATAAAAAAAATGAAATAAGCCAGGACACACACACACACACACACACACACACACACACACACACACACACACACAGAGTTGTGAAATTCATGCACTTAAAAAACAGGTATCACTTATATCCAACATTCAACTTGTATTTTCCTGAATAATATGCTTCTGGTCTATGGTCACACAAAGTCTACTGGATTGCAAGTTTCTTAGTAGAAAAAAAGAAGTTAACCCCTGTCTATTGCCAGTAATAGCAAGTCATTTTCAATTGCTTTTCTACAGGAATGTAGATTTCTTTGTCAGATATTATGAGATTTTTTTTCTTTTTTAAAATATAGAGGAGATCTTGATATTTATGTAAACTATTCTGGTTTTATTGTTGTTTTTGTTTTGTGGAAATGGAGATTGAACCCAAGGGTGCTCTACCACTGAGCTGTACCCCAAGCCCTTTTAAATTTTTATTTCAAGAAAGAATCTTGCCAGGCATGGTGGCACACGCTTGTAATCCCAGTACTTGGAGGATCCTGGTTCCTGGCCAGCCTCAGCTGCTTAGTGAGGCCCTCTGCAACTTAGTGAGACCCTGTTTCAAAATAAAGAATAAAAAATAGGACCAGGGGTGTAGCTTGGAGGTATAAAGTCCCTGAGTTCAATCCCCAGTACCACACCAGGTGAGACTTTATTAGGAAAGTCAATAAAATTCTTTAATTCTAAAAAAAAAAAAAAAAGAAAGAAAGAAAGAAAAAAAAAAGTTAATTCTCCTTGGTACTCATATCATTGCTAGTACAGTATGATTTATATACTGTACATTAATAAATGCCTTTTTAATTAGTTAAGAAAAATTTAGAAATAGGAAAAATAGCCATATAATTAAAAACTGAAATGTATTTTGCTTTGCATATGAGGATAATCTAATATATCTAAATTGAATTATAAAATTATATTCCATTAATGATTTTAGGATGTATTTTGTGATTTTTCTTCATCAAGGAAGAATTCTATTCAAACTTTACTTTTAGTTAAAATTTTGTCTTTGTAGCTCCTTATAATAATTTTTATCTATGAGAATAGGTAAACTGCATTAAAGCTAGACATGATACACCTATGTGGAAGTTAGAGAATAATCTGGTACCAGAGAGATTTCAAATAATGGAGGAGAAACTATCCTAGAGCCAGGGAGGTGGTCTAGTGGAAAGGATAGGAAGAGAGGGAGGTTCAATGATATTAAGTGCATATGTCAGAATACCAATGTCAATGCTAATATCCTGTATGGGGAAGGGGGAGTGGGGAGGGAGCCAGGGGAAAACCCACCAAGGGCTATGTTCATGTATGCACCATGACTATGAACTGCATTATGATGTTAGACTAAAATGCACTGATAAAAGTATGAAAAATAAAATAGACAATCTCATAAAAGTGGCTTAGCTCTTTATTTTTTAATCAAGAATGTTAGTAACTATTTATGGATAGTAACTCACTGAATATATAGCTATGCAAGTAATGTAAGTTTTTATTGAAACATTGTAATTATATTTTGTTTTGTAAATAAAACCAGCTTATCTTTCTAATTGCCTATTAAAGCTTCTTACAAGCTGGGCTTGGTGGCACATGCCTATAATACTAGTACTTGGGAGGTTGAGACAGGAGGATTAGAAGTTGGAGGCCGCACTTAGCAATGTAGTGAGACCCTCAGAAACTTAAGGAGACTCTGTTCTTAAAATAAAAAATAAAATATAGATGAGGATGAAACTTGGAAGAAGAATGCCCCTGGATTCAATCCCCAATACAAAAAAAAACAAAAAAAACAAAAAAAAAAAACTTTTTCTAAATGATCAAATGAGTATCAGTTTTATCCTTTCTATTACTTGAAACATGGAATTATGTTTTTCACTTTGCTAGCTAAAAGTTAATAAAGAGTTACATATATATAAAATAGTCAAATTTATACATAAACCCTCTGGTCAAGAGATAATATAGTCTTTATGTTATTTTTCAAATTTTTTTTAGGTATCAGTTTTTAGGGATTAGAAAAACCTTCCTTTCTTAGAATTTCCAAATGACAAGGAGGAAGAAGTTATTTCTCCAATTTGTAAATTCAAAACTATTTTTGGCAACATGGTCTGCAGTTAAAAATTAACTCACCCACGAGTTGTTATATCAAAATTGCAATACCAAAGTCATGTATAATGACTCCTCCATGGAATGTATCCCAGAGCATGAGATCCACTAACTGTGAACATTGTGGTATTAATAACAAAAATCAGCCACTGTTTATTGAGTGTATATTCTATATCCACTAGGCACCTTAGAAAGTGCTTAAAATATTAGGTCACATAATTCTTAAAAATGTTACATAGTGTTAGTAATCCAACCAAAAAAGTGTAAAGGTATAGAATAAGTTATCAACATTTACCCAAATTAACAGTTCATACATATCAAAAACGAGGATTTAGAGAAAGCATGAACTAAATATTCCAATGCTCATGTCCTTAAGAAACCTGTATAGGCCTTTTAATGAATTCATTGCTGCTTAAATTCAGTAAGAAATTTATATGTGGAGGCTAAATTCAGAAATTTCTCCTCAGGCAACAGAATTGATATACTATTCTCAGAGTCTAAGCATTTTGAAGGGATCCTCTAAAATAGAAATTCTACCTGACAGAGATCAGAAGAAGTATAAAATAGACTATAAGTAAACATGTTAAATAATTTTCTTTAAAGTAGTAGGTGCTGTTGGGTATATCTAAAATCTATGAGTAGGGATATGATGTTTTAAATGATTAGTCTGGTTAATTTTTGCCGAAGTGATGTTTACTTTGATTTGAGACATTTAAAATGTAATTCCAACATAATTCACTGAATAGTCTTTCTATCTTTTGTTTTGGGACCAAATCCAGGGCTTTCTGTCTCTGAGCCACACCCCTCAGCCCTATTTATTTTTATTTTGAAACAGGGTCTGGCTAAATTGCTGAGGCTGGCCTTGAACTATTGATCCTACTAACTCAGCCTCCCAAGCACTGGGATTTTAGGCATGGGCCACCACGCCTTGCTAACTGGATCTTGAAGGGCAGTAAATTGCATTAGGAAAAAAAAAAAAAAAAGACTGAAAATCCCTTCCATGTAGAAATGATATCACAGAGTACATGAATTGTGTAGGGCTGCCTTGACAAATGTCTGAACTATGCATTACATGACTGAAAACAACTAATTTATTCTCTCACATTTATGGAGACTTTCATCTGAAATCAAGGTTTCAGTGGGGCCACATTCTCTCTGAAGTTTCTAGAGAAGAATCCTTCCTTGTCATTTTTATCTTCCAGTGGTTGCTGGCAGATATTGACATTCTTGGCTAGTGGCAATATAATTCCAATCTCTGCCCATGCCCCCAAATCTCCTTCTAAGAACATCACTCATTGGAATTAAGGCTAACCCTAGTGCTGTTTGTTCTTATTTTTACTTGATTATATCTGAAAAATTCTATGGATATATAAGCTCACATCCATAGGTTCAGGATGGACCCAAATTATGGGGAACATTATTCACCCCATTCACAGAAGTAGAGGAGTATCAGGCCATGGAACTACTTGTTTTCTAGTCTGTGTAGATCATATTTTACCCTGAAGGCAGAGGAAGAAATTAAGGTATATGAGCCAAGAAGCAATATAATCAGATTAGTATTTAGAGTATCTTTTGGGAAGCAGGATGGAGAAAAGGAAGGATGAAAAAAAGGCCAACAGCAAGATGACACATTAAGCTAATTAGTGCAAGTAAGGGTGTTTCCAAGGATGATTCTAACTTTCTGTGCAGGGTGGTGTCCTTCCTCAGTCAAGAAATAGAAGAGGAAGAGCTGATTTGTGGATGGCAGAGGGGTTAAGGTCAACATGATGATGCCATGCATCTTATTTAAATCTAATCTAGGCTGGGCTTGGTGGCACTCCTTTGTAATACCAGTACTTGGGAGGCTGAGACAGAAGGATTGCAGGTTAGAGGCCAGCCTTAGAAATTTAGGGAGGCTCCCCACAACTTAGGCCATTATTCAAAATAAAAGAATAAAATAGAGCTGGGCATATAACTCAAAGGTAGAATGCCCCTGGGTTCCATCCCCAGTATTAAAATAAATAAATAAATACATAGATACATAAATACATACACAAATAATTAATTTAATCTAAACTAAACTGGGTGTGACGGTCCATACCTTAATCCCAATACTTGAGAGGCTGAGACAGGAGGATCATAGGTTTGAAGCCGGCCTCAGCAATTTAACAGGACCCTGTTTCAAAAAATAAATAAATAAAATAAGGCTAGGAATGTAGCTTGAAGGTAGAAAGTCTCTGGGTTCAACCTTTATTACCAAAAAGAAAAAAGTCTAATCTATGTCTATTATTGCTTATTGTATTAGAGAAAGACTATTACTATCTTGTTCTTTACTGTACTTTGTCTTTCACTCATCTCTCCATTGTAATTATCTCAAACTCACATTCAATCACATTCAGTTTTATTATTATTAGGTGAATAATTTTCACAATTGATTCAAAAGAGTATTTTGCCACAACAATATTTTCTTTTGCTGTATAACTTTGATTTTCCAGGATTTTGTGAACTACTTGATACGTTAAATTGTTTACTTTTTAAAACTATGGCAAATTCTTCCACATTCTCCAACAGTTTGCTAAAATCCTTTTCAATTTAATTATGGTCAGTGGTCAATCAGGAAGGCAATGTATCAATCTTGTTTTTATATTTTTGAAATCATCCTTTTTTTCCTCTGCCTTCTTTGAATCTGCCCCAGTTTCTTTGTTAGCCTGTTCCACTGTTTCAACTGAAATGGAATTGACCTCTACCATCACCTTAAAAATCCAGGAGAATTAAAGTGACTAAGGTCTCTAAAGAAGAAAATGCATAGAACCCAGAGCACAGACAATGATGAATCTTTGAGCAAAGGTGGGGCATTCATTCTAAACTGAAAGCCACAAATCAAGGATTCACATGCTTGTGACTGAGTTTGCGAATGACAGTGAAGGAAGGATTGTCCCTTTAAGAGCTTTAATTTCTTTTGGAATTTAGAATAAAGATTATCTTCTCTGTAGGTGTGGCAAGACTGCTCTGGAACTTGGAAGAAACTGATAAAAGTTCTGATTAGGAACAAGTAATATGTATCCAGCTAGTAATAACATAACACCCAGAAACTACCACCATCCCTTCAGTTCTTTATTCAAGGGAATTGAAGTGCACAGAAATTACCACCATCCCCTCAATTCCTTCCTACATTCTCAGGAAATTATTCCAGTTTCATGAGATTCACTTCTGCTGCTGGTTTTCTCCAACATCTTCTCAATAAAGTAGGTTTAAAGTAGGTTATATATCTACCAACAAATTTCCTTATAAATTCTTAGGAAGGTAAAGTCATCTCTATATTATTACTCATAATAAATTAATTGCTTAAAATTTAGTGTTTTAAATACATCAATGTCATGACTTTCTCCATTTATACTAGTAGTTGATTTTTTCCTAAACTTATGTGTTGATTGAGTTTTCTAAACTCTTATTTAATTGAAATGTATGTAATAGGATAAATGGATAAGTCTTAAGTCATTTGGTAAATTAAATGTGAATATGATTTGAATACACAATTTTTCCTTTCCTTTTTAAAATTATTTAAAGTCATTTTTAAATTGATTCGAGTTTTTAAGAATTATTATAATCATCATTATCATTTTGCAGGGCTGGAGATCAAGCTCAGGGCCTTATGTATGCTAGGAAAACACTCTACCACGGAGCTATATTTTGAATCCCTACTTCTCTTTTAACCACTGAGTTATTCTTTCTTTCTTAGGTGTGAAAGTGAGAATACTGATGTTAGTCTTTATTTCTTATTTGAAGATTGCTTTGCAATTTGAAGCTGTAGAAATCATTTAACTTTCTTATGCTTTGCAACTGTACCCATAATTTTACTTACTTATACTCTATAATGAGCTGCTTCATCTGCCTCTTCTTTTCTAAAAAAATGCCAATTCTATAGTAGGCAGCCCCAAAATGTACTCTTTTGCAGAACTCCTTTATGTATTCAGAGAGCAGAAAATTTCTGTTTAATCTAAGATGTAAGAAGATTTCTGATAAATAAGTTGGGAAAGCTCACATGAAATCTTGAAGCCTGATAACTGAGGATCCTGTGTTCCTGCCATCCTTAACAGATCCCCAAGACCTATCTAGTTTCCCCAAGTTCCTATCTTGTACTGTGGAGGAGGCATAAATTTGTCAAACCTTTAAAAAAAAAAAAAAAAGGAAATCTTATATTCCTTCCATAAAAGGAATTGAATAAGTCCTCAAGAAAGCCATATTTTTGTATCTTATTATTTTATTTAAATAAAAACAACACATTAAACTATCTGAGAATCTGATTCGATTTTTTATATTTTAATTATAGGCCATGGCACAGAAGGAAGATATGGAAGAAAGAATCACCACCCTTGAGAAGCGTTACCTTAGTGCTCAGAGAGAATCTACCTCCATACATGACATGAATGATAAACTAGAAAATGAGTTGGCAAATAAAGAAGCCATCCTGCGGCAGGTTCAGTATCTGTCTTGTTTTGTTCTGGTAAATGCCAAAAATACAGAATAAATAAAACAGTACTTCTTGGCAGATGATTGATCATGTTCTAAAATTTAGAATAAAGCTAACAAAATAAGTGATTCTAGTATGCAGTTTACTTTTTAGAAAAATAAAGAAATTATTTGTCTTGATAATAACAAAAATAATTACTACTATTTTCTTTGAATCTGGACATGAATCACAAATTGTATTAAACTGTTTACATGTATTACATTACTTTATTCTGTCACCTATAAAGTAGGAAGAGGTATTATACTGAATACACTAAAGATTAAAGACTAGCACTTTCCCAAGTTTACACATCTGGTAAGTGCTAAGGCCAATACTGGAAGCCTAAATCTATTGGGTCCTAGAGCAAGAGTGGGCAAAAGATGATACAGGGACCAAATCTGATTGACTGCCTGCATTTACAAATAAAGTTTTATTGGAACATAGCTATGCCTAACCATTTAATCATTGTCTGTGAGGGTTTTTTTGTTAAAACAGAATCAAAGAATTGGGACAGATACCATTTTTTCTACAATGCCTGCAATATTTATTATCCAGCCCTTTATAGGAAGTTTGCCAAGTCTGTCTCTAGAGCCTAGAATCTTAGTCATCATGCTACATTGCTCTTCCCACTCTAGTCTAAGGCTCTGATTTTTAATTTTTTGTTATTAGGATATATCTGAAGTTTTAATACTCAGCTTCATTTCATTTGTTTACATTTTAGACTCATTAGCAATTTCTTTTCTTTTTGCTGCCAATGGTAAGAACTTTTCTACTTTTTTTTAATGTACTAAATTGTACTAAGGAAAGTTGGTAAACAGTATATGAAAACATGCTGGCAATCATTACTTAGCACATTTAAGTGTGGTAGTAGCTGTTATTAAATCTAGAAAAATGGCTGAAGTGCAAAATCCATAGACACTAGTATTTGCTATCTTAACTCTGACCCATTAAGTGCATCTTTTACCATTCCACTTTCAGATGGAAGAGAAAAACAGACAATTACAAGAGCGTCTAGAGCTGGCTGAGCAAAAGTTGCAGCAGACTATGAGAAAGGCTGAAACCCTACCTGAAGTAGAGGCTGAACTGGCTCAGAGAATTGCAGCCCTAACAAAGGTACCATTTTAAAACAATTAATGGGTCAACCTAGATGTACTTGTAGAAACAACTGTCAATTGAAACGTAATCTATGAAAATTTTCTTTAGGCTTTTTGAAAGTTAAACTTACTTAATCTTTATCACATTGACCTGTTATTTTGCAAATTATTTATTGCATGTATCTTATTTATGCTTACATGAATGATTCTTTTATGAAGGTAATGATGATCCCTTGCTTATTAAAACATTAAAATAACAAAATTTCATTTTACATTTATGGATAATTATCCATGGTAATATAAATGCACATTGATATTTATTGTTTAAAATGTATATACAATAGTTGTTTGCTATTAGAAATATAATAAACTATTGATTTCTTTTAGGCTATAGTATGATAAAATTTGAGAAGTTAGACATGTAGAAGTCTAAAGCCAAAAACCATTAAGTAGTAAAAAAAAAAGTGGGCTCTATAATTGTAATTTCCTCCAAAAATTAAAATTAATAATACTCTGAACAGCATTCAAAAAATTCTATCATAGCTTAGCCATGAAATTGAGCAAGTATCTCTACAGTTTAGAATTTAGCATCGATTATATTAAAGAGGTCTATTCTGACATTTTATTGTCAAATGGAAATGGTATTGCTTCAAACTCCATGTTTCACTAGACTAAAAGTCCTGATTGTTATCACAAATACCATGCTCAACTTTTGAGAGTATTTCAAAAAACATAAATATGTTTTCTATGTTCACACAATCATTTTTGTATGCTATGTTTTTCAAGCCATAGCAATAAATGGGGTATGATAAGTATGTAAAATTCAAGTTTAAATTCTGGCATTAGGGATTTACAAAAGTTATTGGTAGAATAAGGGAGAAGGAGGCACACACACAACCACTTTCTTGAAAAATCAAACAATTAAAGATGAATAGCAAGCTAATCTTCCTGTCTGTTGAAACAAGAAAGTTCACTGGATAGCAAGAAAGCAAACATTTGACAAAGTAGAGCAGGATTAAGAAGTATTGGAATCTTTGATAGAATATTGGAGGAACTAGTTGAATAAAATATTAGTCTGATTGAAGTAAGATTACAATTTGAATCCTTCTATAGTTATAGACCATGTCAGTAAATCTACTAACAATGTAAAAATTTTGTGATCTCCAAAATAAAGACAAATTTACAATTTAATTTTCAAACATATCCTAAATTATATAAAGCTGCTAAACATATTTATATTAGTATGTCATTCTTGCAAAGATTTATTTTAAATGACTATGGCATAGATTAAGATATGCATACTTGGGCTTTTTATCTCAGAACCGTAAATAACTTTCATAGTTATCTTATTAAATTTGACCATTGGGGGGGGTTCAGTTAGGGGAATGACTACAGAAAATAACTTTTGTAAAGATTTTATGTATAATAATCATCAGTCTTATCCTGAGCAAAATCCCAGAAAGTCTGGAATCTTTCCCAAGAAAACACAATTTAAAATTTAGCTATTCATTGCCCTAAATTAGCCTTTGATAGACTAAGAATAAAACATAATTTAAAATGTAATATTTGACTCATAGGGCTTTAAATATTCCTAAGAATTCTTGATTTAGAATACATATGAAAAACTAGAAATAGATGTCTCATCTTTTTTGTCCTTATTCTTTTTATCCTGTTGGACTCTTAGTTTGATTATATTACCTTGTACACCCAAAATAATTTTCTCAGCTTATGCTTACCTAAAATATTGCCCAAATTCTACTTTTTCTAGATTTTTTTGTTTGCCTTACTTTTAATAAAATTTGCAACCTTCTTCAAAATTATTTTAATGTCATAATTTGCTATTCTCCTTACCATCTTCTCTTCTGACTGGTTCTCTATAAAAATATATTTCAGATACATAATTTTTATATTCTTGACATATTTATTTTGCTATGTAAAATTCTTAAGTGCTGAGGTTTTAACATTTCTTTTGCTTATAACATTTTTATAACACTTGAAAATCTCTTTCATTTGTTCTTCCAAGTTTTATACCTTCCACAAATTGTACTTTTTTGTCCTCTGTTTTCAATACCTTGAAGAACTTCTCTATGATCTACTTTTTAAAAATTTTAGTTTTTTTCAATATCTCATTTCTACTTTTACTATCTGTCAACTATTTGTTTCTTCTATTTAGATACTCCTCTCCTTAACTTTAATTTCCTCTCCCTTTCTGTGTGTATTCATGCTCTTCTCAAAACCATGTCTACCTAGAGTTTAGCTCATTTGAAAATTTTCCTGTAGCACTTTAACGAGTGAAACCAAGATAACTTCAGGTCGCCTTTAAGACGTGAAAAAGAGCAGTCTATTCTTTTGAGATCTTGGTATTTATATCAGTACCTGCAACTTCAGTCTCCACAAGGCTAACATGAATAAGAATCCATAGTATTGGTTAAAATTGGTCCCAGTATTTATTGTTAAGAAATGAAATAATGTTTGAATTCATCCTTTGTTCGCTTATACTGTTTTTTTTTTTTAATCTCTGTGTGTCTGTGTATGTGTGTGTGTGTGTGTGTGTGTGTGTGTGTGTGTGTGTGTGTGTGTGTAGGGTAACCTCATTTAAGACTTTTCAAAAGTCAGAATTCTTGATTAATATCTCTAAATAAAGCTAAATTTTGACTTTGGCAAGCTTATACACAATTAACCATTAAAGAACATTTTGGTGCTACTAATCTTATGATTTGTTATATCTACTTCTTTCATTAACATGAATATTTCAGCCAGTCATGGTGGCATACACCTATAATTCCAGCAGTTGAAAAGCTAAGACAAGAATATCACAAGTTCAAGGCCACACTCAGTAAGCAACTTAGGAAGACATTTAGCAATTTAGGAGACCCTATTTCAAAATAAAAAGAACTGGGGGTGTAGTTCAGAGATCAAATGCCCCTGGATTTAATTTCCAGTATCAAAAATAAACAACTAAAATACTTAGATCTTTGGCAAGGATTAATTCATCTTGAGTTCCACAAGGTATTTCACTCATTTTTACTACCAATAAAAGTATCAGCAATAACATAGTAATTTAGACATTAGAGATTTTTGTTCCATATCTAAAGTGAATTTTCACAGTGGGTGGTATTCTTTGAATAGTTAAGACAGGAATAAGTGAAATTTTAAAGACTTTTAGGACTTTAAAAACTTGTATTTTTGAAGAGATAGTTTTAGAAGTTGAAATATTGATATCTTGAATAATCATATCATCTGATTAATTTTAATATCCCTCACTGCTTATGAAAATGTACTTTTAAGATTACAGATAACCTTATAAATTTAGATTATATCATTTCAACAACATCTTGACCCATTAGCTGTATTCTTAATAAAACTCTAAATTTAAATGATATTACAGAAATATTTAGTTGCATTTGGGGAACATGGTAGCTTTCAGTCTGCTTATGCTTAGAAATTTGTGGAAAATGTGGGGAACAAAATTGGTTATTGGTTATTCATGAATGATTTTCCACATTTATAAAAGAAGAATGTCAGAAGGAAAATCCTACACGATATAAATTCTGAATTATAATTCTCATAAATACACCAGGTTTGAAATGTTAGATATTTATTACATATATTAAATTGGACTTTTTTGTATAAAACAATAGAAGTGTATATGAACTAACATATGAATAAGTTACTATTTCTTTTCATTTACTGCATGATATATTTACATACAGTCCTATATTGATAAAATAAGTTTTGCTATTTTAGAAGGAATTTATAAAGAATATGCTCTGGAGTTTTAAAATTGCTCTTGTAGTATGCATTTGTTTTGACGCTATAATTACTTACTTGCTGTTATGATTAAAATGTTGATGTAATTTTATATGTAATTTGTGCTTAACATACTAATACAATTCAGCTATCAGCAATGTCACATGTGTTAACACTCTGCACCTGTGGTAACCTGACAGTCACCTCCAAGACATGTAACTAACCTGAGCACTGGGCAAAAGTTAGCTCACAAAGACTTTGTGCTGCCTGTTCACCTTAGGGTACTATTTTGTTTCCATAGCAACAAATGAATGCAGAAAGTGTGGACTGGTCCTTGGTATCATTTAGGAAAGCAAATAAATTTTCTTGGTCTCACAGCATTATCATTACCTTGATAATTTCAGAACTTTTAATCATGTTCATTTTAAATTTCAAATTAAAGCTTTACCTGAGAACAGGCAATTAAGTTTTAGATGGATGACCATAAAGTGCATTCAGAGACCAGAAGTCATTTCATAAATTGGCCACTGTTGCTGAGGAAACTCAATCCTGCTTGAATTGGGGAATACTCATAATATAACTTACCCTGTGGCTTAGCTTTTTCTCTGATTTCTATAGTCTGTAATTAAGTTTTTTTCCAAATATATTACACCTAAGTTACTGCCTAGCATACGCCTCAACATTGAGATACATTTTTATCATTTTTAAGGAATATGATAAGCCAATGAAACAAAATACTTTAACAATCTGTATCTGTCAGAGACATATTCTAGTGTTTGGTTTCCCATAATTCCAATGAATACGTGACTTTTTCAGAGTTGCTTTAGTTCATTCTGTAGTGGTCTCTCATTGCCCGTCATCACTAACCTTTCATATCTTAGGTCGACAGCTTTTTATTTCAGCATATCATTGTTTTTCATTTATAACCATCAACTGCATTATGTTCACCAGATGTCAGTATAGTTCTTTCCATATAAAGTTCTGTCTATTAAAGTATTATATCTGCCGTCATACTTTTATTTTAAGCATTCTGTGCTATGTTCTGTTCAGTGTCAGTGTCTTTAGTTCTGATTTTTCAATTTTGTCCCTCTCCTTTTCCTTGACTTGTTAGTCTGATCCAACCTCTTCTACCTCATCTGATGATTATCAATATGTTATGGAAGCTAAACTACAAGAAATGATCTCCATACGTAGGAAGGTAGTCCTACTGGACTTTACTTTCTATTGCTAACTAGAATCCATCTAAGTTTTTTTCTTTTCATTTATGACAATTGTGTTAATTTTATTTATTGATAATCGACCATCTGTGCAGTTCAGTGCTTCAGGAGCTTAAGATTGGACAATGGCAGGTTTGTGTTCAAACCATGCACAGTCTGCATGTTACATTTGGCTGATTTCATTGCTCATAAATGACTCCAATGTTTTGCTGATGCTTGGATGTAACAGGCCTTTGTAGCTGACACATTTCAAGCGATGCTGTTCAGCTGCCTGTTTAAAGAAAGTTTCTTTTTTGAAAACTATGTTTGCAGTTGGTAGTAGCTTGCTTTACATTTTATTTCAATTTATCTAGAGGAAAGAGTTAACTGCATCTTACATTTCAGGTGCATTCTTCATATTTTTTAACAGGCTGAAGAGAGACATGGGAATATTGAGGAACGCATGAGACATCTAGAAGGTCAACTTGAAGAGAAGAATCAGGAGCTTCAAAGAGTATGTATATTGAGAGCCACCTTCCATCATCAGTTTATACATTACATATAAGAAAGATGTTTTTCTTCATTACAGGTTTTATTCAGAATATTATGCATATTGTAAAGAAAAATATTTCTGCTAACTTAATCAAAATGGAGAAAATGAAATCCAAGTTAAATGTAGCACAAGTATAAAATCAAGCTTGAACAGTTCTTAAATCGGTTTTCATGTCAATTTTTTTTTTCTTATTTTTGAATGTAAGGCTAGGCAAAGGGAGAAAATGAATGAGGAACATAACAAAAGACTATCTGATACTGTGGACAGACTTCTAACCGAATCTAATGAACGCCTACAGCTTCATCTGAAGGAAAGAATGGCTGCTCTGGAAGAGAAGGTAAAAGAACAGAAAGGTAGCCTTGCCAGGATTCTTAGCAATGGTGTTATGACCATGTTTATTTTATATACTGATGTAATTATAGAATTGGGCAAATGATTCATCTGCTTTCCTTAGTTTAAAAAATGTTTGATATATTCTCAGAAGAAAACCAATAATTTCTATAAAAATTGTTAGATCAATTTTTACATAATAAAAAATTCTATGTGATATACAAATCTTTCATATTAGCATGTTCATATGAAGCAAACGTATTAAAATGTCCTGGGCTTTGGTGATGAAAATATTTTATTTATCTTTTCCTCATATAGGTGGGGAAGCAGGAGTTCTACTTTCAACTACTCATATGTTTCAAATGACTAATATCTACTACCAGTCTACAAATCAAAGTGTGAATGAGTTTATCAATAGGATTATTGTCAATATCATGAAAGGGTTTAAAAATTCAGTATTTTTCACTGCATTGTTTCAGAAAAAGTGTTTCTGTAAAGTTTGTGTTTTGATTCATAATTATGTGTTTCACTGAGAGTTGGCAGCTACCAGACCAGCAAGATTCATGTGAGCTGGTTGCCAATTCCAGAACATAAAGAAAGGTAGGGGCTAAAACTCAGGTGGACAAATTATTTTTTGAAATTTAGGTTAAGAGCAATTACTACTTTAGCTACACATTTCCTTCTGACACGTACAATAAACCAACATAAACTGGGCACACCTGCAATCTCAGTATTTGGGAGGATTATGAGAGAGGAAGATTATAGATTCAAGACCAATGCAGTTTAGTGAGACCATGGTTCAAAAAAAAAGAAAAAATCTGGCTGGAGGTATAGCACAGAGGTAGAATGATCCTAGGTTTAATCCTCACTACCAAACAACAACATAAATAAGCAAACAAACAACCATACCAACAATGGGAAAAATGTTCAATTAAATGTCAAAGAAATGTGATCAATTTGGCCAGTAAGAAGTGATAAACGGGGGAGCCGGGCGTGGTGGCGCACGTTTGTAATCCCAGCATTTGGGAGGCTGAGACCAGAGGATCCAGGTTCGCAGCCAGCCTCAGCTACCTAGTGAGGCACTCTGCAACTTAGTGAGACCCTGTTTCAAAATAAAGAATAAAAAAAAAAGGGGGGGTTATCTCAGAGGTAGAATGCGCCTGGGTTCAATCCAGTACCGAAAAAAAAAAAAAAAAAAAAAAAGAAGTGATAAACGGGTTTCTTCCTCTGCACTTCCAATACATGACTGCTAGGCAGTTAATATATTCTTCATTTAATTTTTCTGTATACATTTGAAAATAATGCATTAGTTTCTTTTCATAACTTGTTTATTTATTATTGTTCTGGGGATTGAACCCAGGGGTGCTCTGTTACTGAGTTATATCCTCAGCCCTATTTACTAATTAATTTATTTATTGAAATAGGGTCTCAGTAAGTTGCAAATGCTAACTTCAAACTTGTGATTCTTCTGCCTCAGCCCTGTACCCCCAAGACCTGGGATTACAGGCAAGTGCCACCCTGTCCTGCAAAAATGCATTATTTTAAATCATGCTTTATTATACTATAAAAGAAGTGCAAAGTATTAGCAACAATAATACTTTTATGACAAAGATTCTTTTAGTTATCTATGTGCAACTTATTTCTACATGTCTTGATGACATGTAACATTAGTTTTGTAGAAGAACTAAAATTTAATTTTAATTCTAAAATTTAATTATCAATAATTGATCCATACTTTTCTCTATTAATTGCTTACTAAAATTATTAGTTCCATATTTAAAATAGATGTTTAAAAGTGAGCTCTTAAAATATGATTTGATGATTTCTTCTTTATTCAGATAATAAAGATGAGCTCATTTGAATTCTTTATAACACTCCTGCCTTATATTTAGCACATTACTAATTCTCATTGGAAGGATACCATAATTATTTGTCATTTAAAATATAGTATGGGAAGAAGAAAATAGAAATAGTGCAAAAGGTATATTTTTATCTCATTTATCCTCCCAAATGTTGCAAAATAACATTTCCTATCGAGTAATGTATTTCTCAAAATGTTAAAATAACACATTTAAACATTCCATTGAATCTTCCATAGAAACCAAGAAATAGATGCACCGAGAAACGATTCCAAGATAGAATATTCATCTACATTTTTAAGTATTTTATGTTTATAACTAATTTCTTTTTTTCCTGTAGAATGTTTTAATTCAAGAATCAGAAACTTTCAGAAAGAATCTTGAAGAATCTTTACATGATAAGGTATTATGGAAGCATTTTTCCCCAATTTTCTGTTTCTCAATGATGAATGTTTTGTTGTGAAATACATTTGATAGGAAATAATATTAGATGTTATCTTTTAAGACAATTTAATTTTTATATTATACCTATAGAAACATATACATATGTATATAGAAGCTGAATGATTTTTACTATCTACTAATAATCAGTACTCTGGAAGCTCCCTTCATGGTAGCTTACAATCACTACCTTTCCCTTAAAGGTATTCACAATCTTTACTTTTAACATTAAAAAAAAAATGAGGGGGTGGATGGGTCTACATTTTTGCTTTATGCAAATGGAATATATGCACTAATTTGTGTCTAGTTTAAGATATTTCTACAGAAATATATTAATTACCTACTATACATGAGAATTGCACTTAGTTATATATTTGCAAACATGATCCTAGTTCCAAAGTAGCTGTAATTCTAATTGACGAGAGAACACACCTTTATAAACCCATGAGGATACAGGTAGCAAATGTCATGTGCCATATGAGGGAAGTAGACCATAGGAGCTTCAGGTCGGAAAGATCACCATGAGCACCTTGTGAAGAAGGCTTCAGGGAGCTGGGACTTAACTAAAGAAGTAAGTCCAGGTGGCCACAGGCCTTTCAAACAAGGTACATGCAGTATGATCATAGGTGCCTGGAGGGTGAGGGTGTGATCTCATAGCTAGTAATGGGCACAACAATATGGCTGGAAGCAACTATTCCCATTGTAGGAGTTGTGGTATAATACACAGAAAAGGACCAGATTGTGAAACATTAAATGTTATAGTTGGTAATGTGTCTTTTCCTACCTCATTAGTCTTATTTCATTAAAATTGCTAACTTAAGAAGTTCCCTATAACTGTGCGTTGAAAAAAGCTCAAAGGGATGGAGAGAGGTAAAGAAATGAAGGAAAGAAGGAAGGGAAGGAAAGTAGAAGGTTGGGGCGGGAGTTCTGGGAGCAGTATGATGATATAAAATGTATTAGAACATGAAAGAATAAAGGAGAGACAAAAATTATACAACAAGTTATACCTTATGATGGTAATTTAAAAAATAGTCATCTGTTCCCATTGTCAGGACGTCCACAGTCTCTTGATACATAGGTCTACTAGAACAGTATAATAAGGCACCTGGAAGACAGAATCTAATTCTTTCAGAAGCAATTCAGAAAGGCTATACAGAAGAGGCATTTAAGTAATCTCCAAAAGACATATACAATCTTAATAAACAAGGACTGGGGTGTTCAAGGTAGAAGATGAAGCTTATAGAACAGCTCAGAGAAACCAAAGATGGCTGATTAGATGAATCATCAGACTTTTGCTCTGACTGCTATGCTGTTAGAGAACTAGGTTTGACCAGATTGTAAATTTTGGACTTGATCTTGTTATGCAGTGTTATGTTATTCAAAGCTCTGTGTGCTCTTGGCAAGATCCCCAGAACCCATTCCCTACCACCTACCCAAGCCTTACAGCTTTAACAATCTGTCTAAGCAACCAGCATCACTAATCATTATATGCTTTGCATCTTTATTTATGTCAATCTTCAGAGAAGGTATTCCCAGGTCAAATTTGATTTCTGAACTCTAATTCCATACAACTGAGTATACTCAATAATCTGACTACATCTATAATTGCTCAAACCCCTCAAGTAAATATAATCACAGTCTGCTATAAGCAAAACCTCCTATATGCTCAACCTCTTTACTTAATGTTCTTCTTCATTACTTTTATGTTTAAAATTTGAAGTTCATGAAGCTATTCTTGATACTCTTCTGTCAGTCCCTTCTGAACTCACCTGATCTCATAGATTTAAATACCATCTATAAATTCAGTGTTTTCTAATTTAGATTACCTAGTGAATTGTCTCCCTTGGGAAAGTTCATATATTTTAGTGCAAACTGGATATTTCCATTTGGACACTTACATATCTCAAACTTAGCATGTTAATCTTCTACCACTTCTTTCCTCTATACAAACACCACCACCACCCCACAGTCTTCTCAGCTGATCACAACTGCAACTTCTCTCAGTGACTCATGTTTAAAAACATGGAGTATTCTTTTTTTCGTGTGTGTGGTACTGGGGATTGAACTCAGGGTCATTCTACCTCTGAACTATATCTCCAGCCCTATTTTTTATTCTTTATTTTGAAACAGGGTCTCACTAAGTTGCAAAGGGCCTCACTAGGTAGCTGAGGCTGGCCGCGAACCCGGATCCTCCGGTCTCAGCCTCCCAAATGCTAGGATTACAAGCGTGCACCACCATGCCCGGCTCAACATGGAGTATTTTTAATCCCTAAATTTCTGTCTCACTTCATGTCCAATCTAATAGGCAAATCCTGTTAGTTTTTCCATCAAAATTTAGTGAAAAAAATTATCCATTTTTCTCCAGAAGACCATCCATGTCCAAACCATTACTCTATGTATATTTTTGGAAAATTTGCAGTAATTTTCTTTCTTTTCTTCCTCCCAGTTTCATTCAACAATCCATTTCAGAGCTATCAGGATATCATGTCATGTCTGTGCTCAAAAATCCTCCAGAGTGTGGAGGATGGTGCATACCTGTAATCCCCCTACTTAGGAGACTAAGATAGGAGGGCCCCAGGTTCAAAGTCAGTCTCAGCCACTTAGTGAAACACTCAGCAGCTTAATGAGACCCTATTTCAAAATTTAAAAAAAAAATGCTGGGACTGTAGCTTGGAAGTAGAATGCCCCTAGGTTCAATCCCCAGTATCAGTAAAAATCCCTTTATTCTCACTCTGAATAAAGGGCAAAGAGTTTCACATGTCTGTTAGGACTAAGCTTTCAACATCCCACAATTATAGTTTTCTAAATCCACCCCATCTTTCACCTTAATCTCTCCAACTCACTCACACTGGACTCTTGTTCTCTACCTCACCAAATATACTTCTGCTAATGGGAAATTGCACTTGCTTTTTTATCTATAATATTTTTTCTAAGATAGTTCATATTTCATTCCTTTATTTTCTTTAGGTCTTTGTTCAAGTACCATTTTATCATTGAAGAGCCCTTCCATGACTCCCCTATTTTCTTCCTACCAACATCCCCCTCTCATGCATCCTATTTTTTATTGTTTGTCTTTTCCACTAGATAGTAAAAATCAATGAGGCCAAGAAGTGTGTCATTGACATTACTATATCTTAGGTGTCTAGAACACTCATGCATTTTTCTAAAAATAATGAACAAATGAATTAATAAATTCAACAAGAAACTACTATTTTAAGCAAAATATTTATTTGTACATATGTTTTAAAATGATATGACTAGGTGACTAGCAGAATAATGTGTGGAGAACAGGCTGACACTGATAAAATAATTCAGGAAAAAGATTAAAAGAACTTAGAGTAGGATTGTGGTTGTGAGACTAAAAAGTGCAGACAAAAGAAGGCACACTGACATAAAGCATGGTGATGGTGATAAAGGAAGTGTGAATCGAATAAAATGTCAAGCACCAGTCACTGGAAGGGGGAGAAAACCTTGGAAAATCTGAAGGACATATCCATACATTTAAAACAGTATTAAAGTTACAATCAATAAAACTAAAATGCTTTAATGAACATTTAATTAAGATGTATAAGATAATCTCTATCTTCATAAATTTATAGACAGAAATATCAGCCTGAGAAAATTATCAGAAGTACAAATAATTGGACCAATATTAGCCAAAATTAAATTGTTTGATGAAATGTTCTGTAAATGTCTGTTGGGTCCTTTTGTTTTATAGTATTCTTTAGGTCTAAAGAGCCTTTGCTAATCTAAATCTAAATCTTCATAGAATAATGAAAATTATTCTTTTACTGCATAAATAGGATATTTTCTTTATTTTTGAAACTGTACATTTATTCTGCATTTTGAAGTGATATCTTCATGGCTGGTCATGATTTTAATATTCCCATGAATTTGCAAAGGTTAGGAATTAGTGAGTGACAGATTAAATTTTATTGTTTCTGTTGCTCACATTTTCATTACAAGCATATTTCATTACAGGCATATTTTTCTATCATGTCTATTAATCTTCAATAAAGATATATGCATCAGTTTTCTCTTCTACAAAAAACTTAGTTTACCATAATTGAATGTTGGTAATACTGGTATATGATTATCATCTGAGTAACATTTTTTTTTTTATTTTTAGGAAAGATTAGCAGAAGAAATTGAAAAGTTGAGATCTGAACTTGACCAATTGAAAATGAGAACTGGCTCTTTAATTGAACCTACAATATCAAGGTAACATTAAATTAAAGCCTATTTATAGTTCACTAAGAATCAGCATAAATTTCCTTATAGTTTCATATCTCCTCAACCAAACCAAAAAATATTTCTCCTATAGTTCAGTAGTTGTTGCTCTTATTTTTTTTACTCTTTACTGACTTAGTTTCCACATTCAAAAATAACTTTCCAATTTAGAAATACTTTTTTCAGATATTTATTAAAACAAATTAATACCTTTTATATTCTGAGTTAAGCTATATGTATGAAAATAAATAAAAATATTCTTAGATGAAGAAACTGAACTCTATGTACAGAGTTTACACTTCATTCCAGCAGGAGACATCAGCCCCTTTCTCTCTCTACATGTGTTCAATTCAGAACTATGCAGAAGTGTGTTCCGTGACATACAACTGAACAAATATGATTGATTATGGTCACTTAACATCTACTTGTTTTGTTAAAACAATGGCAAGTTAATATGAAAGGAGAAATTACATATGTAAAAAGAAACATTAAATTAAATTTAGCCATGCTCATCTGCTTTGATTCACTATCTTGTTGTAAAGGAAAGAAGCTATGTGTCAGTCATTTACTCAGTAGATAGGTAGGTAGGTAGATAAATAGATAGATAGATAGATAGATAGATAGATAGATAGATAGATAGACAGACAGATGTGTTAATAACCTACATATAATTTTCTCTTGTGCTACAGGGCTTTTATTTAAAGTTGATAAGAAACCCTAGCCGTACTCACTCATTTAATCAATCATTTGCTTAAGCAATACAGAATAATACCAACTGTTTGAAACTTTTGACAAGCAGAGACTTCTAAAAGAAACTCATTTTTCTTGGCACTGTGTTCATCTTATGAATGTTAGTTATACAAGGACAGAAATGTGTCTGTTTCAATAACTACTATAATTTTACCATCTAAAATACTACCTGGCATATAGCATGCTCTCAGTCAATATCATTGAATGAATGAATGAACAAACATCTAGGAAAGCATGTTTCAGGTGATCAGATAAAAATCCAAATTAAAAGAAATCCTAAAGGATGATCTTTTACTGGAAGCATAAATAAAAACAATATTCAATATGTATTTTTTCAGTTTAGTGAAAGAAATACAGTTCTATAGGCATAAAGACACTTTCAAATATATCTTTAATTTAGAAAATCATACTTACTTTTCAAAGTTTTATAATTCTTATTTGTATATCTGAGCCAAAATTATTAATTCAGTGATATGTGAACACATATAGTAGATGGTGATGATGAAGGTGGAAAAGAGCTGATAAAATATCAAAGGAGTAAATACATAGAACAAGCATGATCTAATCAGCAAAATAATTATATTCTTTTTTTTTTTTTTTGTGGTACTGGAGATTGAACTCAGGGGCATTCTACCTCTGAGCTATACCCCTAGCCCTATTTTTTATTCTTTATTTTGAAACAAGATCTCACTAAGTTGCGGAGGGCCTCCCTAAACAGCTGAGGCTGGCGGCAAACCCAGATCCTCTGGTCTCAGCCTTCCAAATGCGGGGATTACAAGTATGCGCCACCATGCCGGGCTCAAATTAATTATATTCTAATAGGACCAAATGGCCATTTTCCTGTCTTTATGACGTTAAATTTCAGAATGGAGTTGTAGAAGTGTCTAAAAGTTGATCACTGCCACCTAACAATGTGACATTTATCTTCTTTGAAGAGTCATTGAACTGGACCCAATGCAAAGAAATCATTCTTTGATACAGCAGATGGTACCAAGAATAAGATGATTCACATTCCTAGATTTCAGACAGACAATTATTGTATTAGCTGTTTGATTTTGGAAGACCCATTTTTCTTAATAATTTTCTAACTATTTTTACATGAATAAATATATCTTCCTGATTATCACACACCACTGTGATAATAAAATGATAAAATGTGGCAAGTTAGCAAAAGGGGTTTTGTGAACAATAAATCATGTTAGAAGCGTAAGTTATTGTAGGAATTAAGGTAGTTAAGCTGATGGAATTTATAAAAAGTTACATGAAAACTGAATGTTTACTAAACAATACAATAATTTTTTTTTTATTGAACAGCCATGCTTTTGAGGGTACATAATTAAATTTATACGTAAAATAGAAGATACAAGAGAACTCAATCCACTGGTTTTTGATCTCATAGAAAGGTAGCTGAGAGGAAATGAGCTAAGGCTAGTGAATTAACTAATATTCTCTACTGATATCTGAAAAGAAAGTGGAATGAATTTCTGAGTGACTGAAGAAGGCTTTTCTTGGTTGAACTCTGAAGAAAAGGTAGAATGTGGGTCATTGTAAAGAACAATAGAGGACATTCTAGGAAGCAGAAGATGGATTGGATGTATTCTTTAAGAAATTTCATACTGATTTGTCAGAATTCTTTAGTGAGATTATATGCAAGAATTTCAGGCAATTCAGGGGAGAAACTGCACAAGTCATTGCTTAAAAGAACCAATGACTGTTTTGTAATTTATTTAAATCTCCCCAAAGCCTCTCATAATGTACATCTAAAATGATTTAAAAAATTGAATTAGTTCTCTTGTTAGAGAACTAGTTCGGAGATCTGGGGAACAAAAAAAAAAAAAAAAGGAGAAAAGTAAGCAGTAACTCCTTTGCATTACATTTAAGCAATGGCCCTTCTAGGATCAGTGCTGGCTCAGATCTTTTGTTCTGTCAAGATCTATTATGCACTTTTTACTTTCCAGACATAGATGCATTGAAGATACAGTGGAGAGGAAGAACATATGTCCCTGATGGAAAATACAGAATACTAGCTTGTGGAATGTTTACAACAGAGGGAATACCAGGAGCTAGAGCAATATACAATAGGAATTTTATGCTGAGACATTAAGAACACTAGCCATGTAAATGTGTTGAGGATATTTCCAGTAGGGAATACAAAGAACAAAAACAAAAACAAAACCCAGGATGTCCAAAGGCTCAGAAGTGAAATAAATTGTGAACTACTGAAGGAATTGAATGAAAGTCAGTTCATCTGGGTGGAGGTAAGGCAGAGAGGCTAGAAAGGAGGAAGGACACAGATTATGGTGGGCCTTAAAAGGTTAGTGAAGAGTTTTAAGCAGGGCATTTATGTGCCAAATCTGTATTTAGTTCTTCTTCTTTTTTTTTAATAAATGATCTAGGGTTGAGAGATAAAGCAACAAGAAAACAATACTCCCATGATGATGAGTTATGTTAGAAACTCCACTCTGATGTCCTACAGGACATTAACATAAGCAGGCACAGGTGAAGGAGAAGGCCTGGACAGTTCTGAGCTAGACAGTGTGGTACTATATTATAATTTCATTCATTCTTATCTTACTAGATATTTAAAAAGTGCTTACTAAGTGCTAGGCACACTTCCCTGGGCAAAGAATGGTGACTAAAATCTGATCTTTGTCTTCATGAACCTTAGAGCTTCTGTTCAATAGGTACATTGAGAAATTTGTGCCAATCCTGAGTATGTGTGGCCTGATTAGATGATTTTTCTCTCTGACTTCTCTACTCTAAAACAAGTTTATTTATGTTTCAAGTTCATTACTATAAAAATAATAACTGCCAACTACTTTGGGGATGGTGACTTCTCAGTTCATTCACTGTAATTTTCCATTCGGCAAAACAAGGTTTTTTTAAGTTAGGTCATTGTCTCCCAAACATTCAGACTTCACCTAATCTTTTCTAATCTTGCCAGATATTCAGAAATGCTTGTCATTGTTCAAAAAGGGGACTAAGGGAAGAAGTGTAGCCAATCAGCAGGAGCCCCAAGTTCAGCCGAGAGCATAGCTTTAAGTATATTTCTTACTGGTGATGGATCTATTATTTCATTTTATAGGACAGCATGAAATCGCTGTTATTATCATCATCATTATTGTAGCAGTAAAATGAATTTGTTGTAAATCTATATAGGAATAATGTGCATGGAGAAACCTATTCTGCACTTTGATTACAGTGTACTTTATTGCTGTGTTTATTGGAAACTGGTGATATTTTGTGATTGGAATTTTCCAACTGTTTCATCTCTAAGCAAATTGCAGAATCAGATGTGCTTACCAAAAGATTTTTCCCTCATCATTTTGTAACAATGTCTTATCAAAAACTAAAAAAATGTTCTGATGGTACATCTTATTTTATTTTAAAAATAAGATTATTAACCTTATGTCAATGTGATTTTAAGCATTTTTGTGTTTCCCTAAATTGAAAAATAAAACATTGCAAAGCAGAGAATATATGAATGAATTTCTCCAAATCTTTTAAAATTGAAAAAGGCCAGGGATCCCTCCAAAAAACATTTTTTCACACATTTTTCTGTTATGGTAATGAGAAACTTTTAAAACAAATGTCGTAATAACTGGGAAATATTGCAATACCCCCTAAAGAGTACAAACTAAATAGAATTACCAGAATTTAATGCAATGGATCCTGGTTATCAATCTTAACAATATGTCTCATTGTATTACCACATTTGTAAATGATAATAAACAACATGTTTACAAGTATATTCTAAAAGGAGATGATGCATTGACTTTCAGGAATAAATCTAAGACTGGAAGTTTTCCTATATAAGTCCTTGAAGAGTCCTTACCAATTTTCTTTCTGGAGGTTTATTTCCTTCAGGGTTTATGCTTTATGGCAGTTAAGCAGCAGACAGTGATTTGGTGGTAAGTTTAATTTTTGAGACTGGATGTATTTCACATTTTTCCCCTTTTTTCCAGAACTCATCTAGACACCTCGACTGAGTTGCGATATTCAGTTGGCTCCCTAGTGGACAGCCAGACTGATTACAGAACAACTAAAGTAATAAGAAGACCGAGGCGAGGCCGCATGGGTGTGCGGAGAGATGAGCCAAAGGTTAATCACTTTACTCCAACTGCTTGATCATTTTAATTAAATGTATGAGTCCACCTTGGATAGAATTTTAACACAAAGAATTCAGCATTTTTATTAGTTTCAGGCACAGAGTATGACATAATGTCCCAATGATAACTAGCACAGTCTCTACTACAGACCAGACATTGAGTTAAGTATTTCCCACATGTTTAATTGTCTGACATTATGAAGTGGGTACAATTTTTCAATAATTTCAGACCTAAAAAGGTTTAGGCTCAGAAAGATTAAGTATTCATCATTACACAGAACACTGATGGAGTCAAAACCTGAGCCTATATTTGTGTAGTTTTAAATATAATTTTACTATATTGCCAAACAAATGGATTTTAGGTTTGTCTGCACACATAAGCAGTGGAATTCATATCGATCATTCAAATTGATTGGAGATTTTAATAAATATTGCTATATTAAAAAGTTTGAGGAAGATGTTCAATGACTACCCAAAGTATTTATAGAGAACTATTAATGATATACTCCTATATTACTAGTCTTTTATTCAGTGAATGGTTTTACATTTTTGAGCTATACTTTTTAAATAAGTAATATAGTGACACCTTTAGAGAGTAGCATACTTCCTTTGTACTCTGAGTATAATTTCTTCTCCCAACCACTTTTATGTATTCAACATACATTATATTTTTCCTTATTTGTACAAAGATCCTAACCACCTTTTGTTTTTAACTGGCACCAATATGACATGTGTAAATAAATTCATCACAGTAGACCTCCAATATCTGTAGAATGTATGAATTTAAAAAATGAGCTAATGAAGACTAAATTATGCTCATTTGAATTCTTTTCTCATTATTATGTGACAAATCAGTGCTCCTTGGAACTAAAACAATTTATAACACAAATGCCAATTCAAGTCCTTAATTCTTAATATTTAGGAAAATGTCATGTGGTCTTCTCTATAATTCATTTTGCATGATCACAATTGTGAAAACTATTTTTATCTTTTGTTTTACTTTAATTGGTGCATTATAGTCTCACATTATAATGTATTTCATAGAGATAGTGACATACATGCACACAGCACTTGGCGGGCTTCCCCCTCACTCTCTCCCCACTCCCTCCATTCCCCAGAATGATATTGAGGTTGGCATTGTTATTCTCACATATGAACGGAATGTCACTGGACATGTTTCCTTCATTAATTCTCCTTTTCCCCCCATTCCCAGACCACCTTCCTCACTCTACTGGGGTTTCTCCTCCATTATCTAAATTCCCTCTGGTATCCTGATGACTCCCTAGCTTCTGCATATGAGAGAAAACATACCACCCTTCACTTTCTGTGACTGGCTAATCTTACTTAACAGAAAGTTCTCCAGGTCCTTACATTTTCCTGCAAATTACATATTTTTTTTTCTTTATTGCTGAGTGGAATTCTGTTATGTGTATATCCCATAATTTTGTGATCCATTAACCTGTTGATGGACACATGGGTTGATTCCATAATTTGGCTGTTGTGAATTTTGCTGCTATAAACATGGATATGCAAACATTACTATGATATTCTGATTTCATTCCCTTTGGAAAGATACCCAGAAGTGATAAAGCTGGATCATATGGTGGACCATTCCCAGTTTTCTGAGGACTCTCCACACTGATCTCCATAGCAGCTGCATTAATTTGTAGTCCCACCATCAGTATAGAAGAGTTCCCATTTCCTCACATCCTCACTAGCATTTATTGTTGTTTGACTTCTTGATGATTGACTTTCTAATTGGGGTTAGGTGAAATCTCAATATAGTTTTTTGTTTGTTTTTTTGTTTGTTTATGGTACTGGGGTTTGAACTGAAGGGCATCCTATTTTTTATTATTTTATTTTGAAACAGGGTCTCACTAAGTTGTGGAGAGCCTCACCAAGTACCTGAGGCTGGCTGCGAACCTGGATCCTCTGGTCTCAGCCTCCCAAGTACTGGGATTACAAGTGTGTGCCACCACATCTGGCTTTCAATGTAGTTTTAATTTGCATCTCATAGTTGCTAATGATGTTGAACATTTTTTCATGTATGTACTGGCCATTTGTTCAAATTGCCATTTCTTGATTGAGTTTTTTTAGTGTTAAGTATTTTAAGCAATTTTTGTATTCTAGATTTTAGTCCTCTATCAGTGGATTAACTGGCAAAGATCTTCTCCCATTCTGTAAGCTCTCTTTAGACTTGTGATTGTTTCCTTCAGTGAACAGAAACTTTAGTTTAATGCAATTTTTTTAAAAAGCAGAAAACTCTAGGGTGTATCCCTTGTGCCCAATTCCTTCATACCTTCAAAACATAGTTCAGTTTGAAAAACATTAGTCTATTGGTTACTCAAAACTCTCTTTCAAATGAAGGATTTATTAAATTAATTATGCAAATATAAGCCATATAAATTAGCATGCTTTAGACTTAAAATCAATGAAGTGTTCAAGTAATTAAAGCACTGAAAAAGAAGTTAAATTATTTTGCCATTTTTTAAAATAATATTTTTTAGAACATATGCAAGTGATTTTTAGGAGAGAATTCTTCTGTAATTTGTTATAGGATAATATCTGTGGTCTCAGCTTTTAATAAGAAAAATGCAGGTAAGACTAATTAGTATAAGACATGCACATGGTTGAGTACAAGAAAATAGATTGTTATATTTAGATATAAGGAAAAATGTTGCAAATGTAGGTACTTTGAAGTAATTGTTACCTTAAAATGTGATTGAACTATAAATCATATATCATCTCTATTTCCATTAAAATGTTTATATTTATGCTGACAATTAATACCTACCATTGCTTAAGATGTCAAGGAACTGTTTTATTGAACGAGCAAACTGAAATGTTAATAACTGGCCCTGCTTTTGCCAGTGACCTAGAAAAGCATGTATACTTTTTGTTATTTTTAATTGTTATATTTTAGGTTAGTTCTTTGGCAACGGACAAATAATTTACATTTCATAAATGATTTACATCGCTCATTTACCCTTTAGGTGAAATCGCTTGGGGATCATGAATGGAATAGAACACAGCAAATTGGAGTACTAAGCAGTCACCCATTTGAAAGTGACACTGAAATGTCAGATATTGATGATGATGACAGAGAAACTATTTTTAGCTCAATGGATCTTCTCTCTCCAAGTGGTCATTCTGATGCCCAGACTCTAGCTATGATGCTTCAGGAACAGTTGGATGCAATCAACAAAGAAATCAGGTAAGTAAAGTTAGTAATGATGGTTTCAGCAAATTAGGAGACCTTGATGCAGAAGTGTGATTCTCAGATCAGAAGCATTTACATCACCTAGGAGCTTGTTAGACCTACAGAATTTCAGACCTCACCCCTCACCCACTAAATCAGAATGTATATTTTTGAGCAATTCCTAGGACAAGTGTATATCTCCTGTATAGAATTAGGACAACTCTCATAATAAACATACATGAAGCATATACAGAATAATGAAATTAGGGGCAATATAAAAGAATAAGTTAAAGTTTTCTTCAGTGGATTTTAAAGTAATTTTTAAATTAAAATTTAACATTTAAGTAGAACGTAATTATGGTAATAATACACATACTTCAGGTATAGTTTATATCACAACAAGGTACTAAGTAGTATGCAAATTAATGTACACTTAGCTCCCTGTAAAGTACTTAGACATTGGGGTGAAATTAACTTAATAACTTAATATTATTTTATCAATTTTAGACCATTATATTGAGAATAATGTATTTCTTACAAGTTTATTAGTGTTACTTTTTTTCCCCATTTAACACCAATGGAGCATACCTTAGAGTCATTGGGCTGCCATAACAAGATATACACTGAGTGGCTTAAATGAAAAATTAATTTTTCCCCATTTTTGAAGACCAGAAAGTCCAAATAATCAATTCTGGCAGAGATTAGTTTCTGGTTAAAATACTCTTCTTGGCTCTCAGGAGAAACAGGTGGATGGAGAGAGGAGAGAGAGAAAAAAAAGAAAGAGAAAAAAACATTAATTCTATCAGAATAAGTTCTCACCTTATGACCTCTTTTAACTTTAATTACCTACTAAAGTTTCCATATCTAAACACAGTCCCAGCATATGAATGAAGCCAGCAGGACACAGATTGAGGCCTCAGCAGAGCATGTGCTAAAAGCAGGATAGCATGTGCTCTTCTGCCTGAACTACTGAGATATGTTGAGAAGCTAATACTTTAAGTGATGGGATTAAACTAAAGCTACTAGATTAAATTCCTTTAGTAATAAATTTCATGAAAACTACAGATTCTTCATTTTAATGTTTGTGGATGGTTAATTGTATCCAATAATGCTTAAAACTTGCTTTTCGATTTGGCTGCTCACATTTTTCAAAATGAGACCCAATTCTTCTGTAGACCTTCTGACATATTTGAGTTCCAGAACTAATCCAACCTAACACTGAAGCCAGAGCAGACTTTAAAACCCAAGTATGCTTGTGTCCTCTCTTTTTTTTTTTTTTTTCACACTCTTCAATTGCACTTACTATAAAGACCAAAATCCGTAATATGGCCTTCTATATTCTACAAGTTTTATCACTTTCTTACCACTCACCTCTCCTGCTCCTTGTCCCATGATACTTCCAGTTCATTAAATGCCCCATGCATATTCCTTTGTAATGGCTGTTTCTTTCTTCTGGAACATTCTCCCATTACACCCCCTTTTGCCCTCACACTTCACTCAACATGAAGAGTTCCACTATCACTCCTTCAGGGAAGGTTTGACTGTCCTTCAGTTCTTTTACCTTCACTAGATTGTAGCTGGTTCAACAGCAAGAAATGTCTCTAGTTTTGTTCCCCTTTGTTCCTTAGCACTGTGCTTGATATATTAAAAAAGCATCCTATAATTTTTTATTTTAATAAATAGGAAAAATAATATAGATCATGAATTCTAAGTGAATAGCACTTTATAGTGCTGTTCAGCTAATGGTTAAGTTCACTGAGTAGATTTGAAATATAGTATATGTCCTGTGGCATTTATTTTCAACAAAAATATCAACATGTATCCTTACTAACAATCTATTTCTCTTCAGAAACTCTTGCCTCTCTTAAATTATAGTACTAATTCTCAGTAACAAGCTTAGCCTAGATTAGCTAAGAATATAGATTAGTATAGTTGTTGATTTGATAGAAAATTGAAAATGCATAAAATTTGATTTTATAATAGCTGCTAACATCAATCAGAACTTGTATCTGGTTAAGATTTTTCTTTATTCAAGAACTAATTTAGCCATTAAAAAGTCCTCTTTTCTGACTTATTTGTAGTTCATTGATTCTCTTAAAGGGAGGTGTCAAATTATTTCAAACTCATTTGATGCTGCACTGTTTTGTTTCTATAGTTGACTATCATTTTGCCTGCCTTACTCTTATACTTTTTAATCCTTTCATCTTTCCATACAATTTCTGTGTGATATTCCAAATGGAATATAGCTTTCTGTTACTGTTTTCTTTCTGCTTTTCATATTAATATAAGGATTCTAAAGTTCAACAGACTATAATCTATTTTTTGAATGAACTGAACATCTAGGTAACATTTCATTTCCTGCTTAAGTTTCCATGTACCTCTTACCCAGCTTCCTCAAGGTTTGACTCTTTTTTTTTTTTTTTTGCAGTACTGGGGAATAACTCAGGGGCATTCTACCTCTGAGCTACACCCTAGCCCTATTTTTTTTTATTCTTTATTTTGAAACAGGGTCTCACTAAGTTGCGGAGTGCCTCACTGGGTAGCTGAGGCTGGCCGCTAACCCGGATCCTCTGGTCTCAGACTCCCAAATGCTGGGATTACAAGCGTGCACCACCACGCTTGGCTTGACTCTTCTTTTGAATGAATGGAATATCTAAAGTGAATAATTAAAACTTCCTTCTACAGCAAAACCATGTTTCCTCTTACCAAAAGATATTTCTAAAGCAGTCATTTGTCTACCAATTACATTAAAAGTACAAAATGCCATTTTTTGGAATGGGTTAGTTTTTTCTTTAGAGTATCATAAGCACAAATGATGAACTTTTTTATTTAATTAAGCTTTCCTTTGGGATTCTGCTCTTTGAATGCAGTTAAAATGCATCCATAAGAGCAAACTACATAACAAATTGGTTGTTTTTAAAGAAGAATGCTCTGCATTTTTTGAGTAAGTCTTAAAAATCTCAAGGATCAATTATTTCCATGTTCAATAGGGAAATACTCAAAATACTGTCTAACCAATAAACATAGCCTCTCAAAATCTGGGAGAGTTACAGAAAAAAGTTAGTAAAAACATAAGTTATACATAAAAAAGCTGATGAGCACATAAAAACTTAAGTTCAACTTGCCACACCAAACAGACCATCTATTTCCTATAGCATGAAGGTAGTAAGTATCATAATATGTAAAAAAGAAAAAGAAAAAAGAAATTTTTCAGTGTTCATAAATTTGAAGCTAAGGAATTTCCACAGTGATTTGCAATAAACCACTTGTACTTAGGAACAAAATGTCTCCTGAGAGATTAGGATCTCTGTATCAAACAAAGTATACTGGTACACAGCTGCACTGTAAACATATAAAATGTATATATAAAACTTAAATAGCATCTTTATACAAATAAACTAAATATCTTTATTCTTTGAACTTTGTGCAAAACTTTTGTGAACTAATTTGCAAATAATCTGGAAGCTTCCTTACTTAAAGAAAAAGGGTAATCGCTAGTGTTTTGCCTTCTCAAAAGAATTTATATCAACAGTTTTCGTTTTTAATTTTTTCTCTACTCATCTCTCTACATATCTAATTAAATTTCCACATTATTAAATTGCCTGTTACCTATTTAAAGGATGCTTAGCTTAGTAGATATTCAAGTTTTGAGAAGACTTTATGTTTTACTCGGCTTTGTGATAATTATGGATGGCCATTTATTGAAGATCCTATCAATTAAATTTTATTGGAGGAAAACTCAATGAAATGACTGCTGGATTTCTAAGTGTCTTTTATTGGTAGATGAGTTCAAAAGTAAGATTAGAATTATTGATAGAACTTAATTAACTAAGCCTCAAAGTTTTTAAAGAGTTTTAGCAGATAGTGGTATAGAAAGAAGGTCAATTTATCCTTTTTAAAATTATGCATCCTTTTAAAAAGAGATTTTCTAAATTGAAGACAGGAAATCCCAAGAACTTAATGAAAATTGTACTGCTTAGAGAAGAATGATGTAAATATTAGATTTGATAAAAAGTATTTGGAGTACTTTTTAACTGATTTATTATGTGAATGCTGGTTCCCATTACAGCAACAAACAATGCATCAAAATTAAACTATGTCTTTCAGGCTGATTCAGGAAGAAAAAGAATCTACAGAGTTGCGTGCTGAGGAAATTGAGAACAGAGTGGCTAGTGTGAGCCTAGAAGGCCTGAATTTGGCAAGGGTCCACCCAGGTACCTCCATCACAGCCTCTGTCACAGCTTCCTCGCTGGCCAGTTCATCGCCCCCTAGTGGACACTCCACACCAAAGCTCACTCCGAGAAGCCCGGCCAGGGAAATGGATCGGATGGGTGTCATGACACTGGTATGATGATGTTTCCACAGAAATGTTGTCCTGTTACTATTAATGATGCATTAGCTAAAAGTACTAAGTGTTTTTTCTCATCTAACAGCTTTTTGTGCATTTTCTTGTTTCTTTTTTTTCCCGCATCCCTATGTAGTTGACATAATTATTAATTACTTCATGTGATGAGAAACTGAGAGTCCACACAGTCAAGAGACAGGAGGGAATCTGAATATCACATTAGAAATTTTGTGTCAACCATAAGATACACTTTTACCAATGTCATATAATGAAATATATTTAGATAGGGTGGATTTTCATACAGTAAATAGCAAAAAAAAAAAAATATTATAATTGTTTCCACATACCAAGATAGAAATTTATAATTTATTCACACAATTTTCATAAGAGCTGTGAAGATCACAGCATAAATTTCCCTTTATTTTCTGATTTCATGTCAACATTTTCATAAGTCCATAGGTATAAATAACACACTTATAATCTCAGTACTTGGGAGGCTGAGACAGGAGGATTGCAGGTTCGCAGCCAGCCTCAGTTACTTAGTGAGACCCTGTTTCAAAATAAAAGATTAAAAAATAGGACTGGAGGTGCGACTCAGAGGTAAAATGCCCCTGGGTTCAATCCCTAGTACTGGAAAAAAAATTTGTAAACTCAATATACATGCATTAAATGTTCATTCCAGCCCATATTTCCTTGGGAGGGCATAATGTCATATTTATCTCTAGCTAGCTCACTCCTGTGGTGAGATCCACATACTCTGCTCTCTATTCCTGGGACTCACTTCTCACATGCAGCCATGACTACATCAAGGACACATGCTCCTCACCCATGTCTTCTGAGAGCTTTCCTTTGTGAAGTAACTACCAAAAGTACTTTTATAAAGATTAAATGGCATTTACTTAGGGTAGAATGGAATGAAGAAAAAAATGATAGCCAAATTATAGATACTACTTAAACTTGTAACCTGGTTAAAGGGTAATCATTAATTAGTTCTATTTTATGTTGTTTTTTTATTACTGCCAATCACAGCCAAGTGATCTAAGGAAGCATCGGAGAAAGGTACTGTAATAACATTTGTGTGATTAATAATTTAATGTTGATTTTTTTCCTATGAAAGTTTTAAAATGATATATCTTCTATAGTATATCATTAACTTAAAAAGAAATATGAAAGATATTTAAATGTTATTGTATTGTCTGAATATGATCATAAGTAATAATGCATAAAAAAACAAGTTGTTGATGCTTTCTAGTTTATGGGGACTAGTATCTTGATTTTCTACTGAATATTTAAACCAGGGATGATAGAGTAAGATATTTTAATATCAGTACTTAGATAACACGAGTTGTTTTAAAATGTTGGTTTCATTATTGTTCACTAAGGAGAGGCCAACAGATTAAGGGATAGTTGCCAAGAAAAGATCTTAGTTTGTTGCAGTATCTAACAGAAGGTGGCATTGCATGTCTCCAGGGAGGAGGGTAGTGAGGAGGCAGGAGCCAGAGGGAAGCATGATCTGGAGCCTTTTTGAAGTATCTTCCAGGAAGGGAAGGAAAGGCAGGGTAAGCAGGTTTAGGATAGACAGTTTCAGGGTATTCTTAGGTGTAGGGACCTCTCTCTAGTAATCTTATGGCTGGCACTGGAGCAATTAGGGCAAAGTATTATTGCCTCCTGGAATACAGGCAGCAGCTGGAGAAGATGGCTCAGTGTAGAGCTCTGGATTGATGGGTTTGCATAGCAGAGGTGCTCTTCCCAGGAGTAGTTCCCTATCTCTAGGAATTAATGAGCTCTGAAAGGAGCAGTCTCTCCAGACCCCAGAGCATCAAGAATACAGAAAACAGTAAAATCCCCACTCTCCTATTCAGAAAGACATCAAGAGAATAAATGTGGGATATTGGAAACAAAATAGACTCCAATTCTAATTCACAAAATGATCTTACTAGATAATTGAGAACATCATAGCTTGGAGTCACCAGGTATCAGATGGAAAAGTTCCAAAGATTCAAAGAATTCAGTGCATGAGTCCATGCTTCATTATCTTCAAGATGTGTAGTCAGGCTATGCTGACACACTTCTGAAACCAGAGAACTTTATTATTGTTGTTGTTGTTATTATTATTATTATTATTTAGTTAAGTGAATCTATATTATACTTACATAGCATAGACTGATGGAACTTTTCTTGTTATCATCTATATTCCTATAGTATCTTCTTTCATACTATCAATTCATTCTCAACTATTAAATTTACCTTGTAGAAAATTCTTATTAGTTCTCAACTTTCTTCCCTATCTTAAAAGTACTAGAAGGAAATGTATGAATATAGAAAGAACCTGGCATGGTGGCACCCCAGTACTTGGGAGGCTGAGACAGAAGGATTGCAGGTTCAAAACCAGCCTTGGCAACTTAGTGAGGCTCTCAGCAACTTAGCAAGACCATATTTTCAAATTAAAAAATAAAGTGGGCCCAGGAGTGTAGTCTGATGGTAGAAGGCCCCTGAATTCCATCCCTAATACAAAACAGGAAAGCAAAGAAGGAAGGAAAGAAAGAAGGAAGGAAGGAAAAGGCAGAGTGAAGGAAGGAAAGAAAAGGTAGAGGGAAGGAAAGGAAGGAAGAAAGGAATGAAGGAAAGAAAGAAAAGGCAGAGTGAATTCAAAGATTTAGAATTCTTGCCATGACTGTTGAGAAAGGTCATGGAAAAAAGGATCACAAAATAAAAGTTGTTGTGTATTAGTGAAAGGAGTTACATACATGATTTCATTTACACTTCAAAAGAATGCATTAAGATAAGTATTAAAATTTCCATTTTGTTGACTGGTTTCAAAGCCTTTCTCCTCCACTTTGTTTATATACTGTGTTTTAAGTATTCAGAGGAACAGTTTGTATATGATGTTTTTAACAACTGGGAAGGGTATATTTGGTTGGCTGTGAGGAGAAAGGAGAGTATTTTATAAGAAGGTATTTTGGGAGCAAAATTTTGAAAGCAGAAATCATTATACTTAACAAGAAAAAATGTAGAAAAGAATCATGGTTAGATCTGTCAGAGTCTCTATCAGGAGCCAGGTGTGGCTGCAGGCAGTGATATCCTCAACCTGGAAGAAAACAGGTGGAGCACCAACCAGAGGAGAACAAAATAAACAGCAACTTTATTCTGTAGACCCATTCCTTATAGAGGGTTCTGCACAAAATGGCACACACCCACATCAGCGGGACCTGCACATGAGTATTACACTTTGCTTCGTCATTACACGTGTGTGTTATACTTTACACAGTCATTGCGCATGTGTGTTACACTTTGCTTAATCATTGCACACAACTATATGCAATGCACATGCACGAGATGTGCATGCACCTGTTATGATATTGGGAGTTTAGAAGGGATATGGGTTTGGAAAAGGTCTTGTACTGACAGCAGTTCTTGAAAAAGATTTCTTCTAGTTCTGCTATCTTTGTTGAATGGAGAAAAATATTAATATTTAAAATATCTTCCTAAGCTGTAAAAGTAATCTAGGCCTGGTTGACAGAGCCCTGACAATTTCATTACATTCCTCCAATTCATGAGGTCTTTATCAAATATGAACACATTTATGCATAATTCATTATATAGAAACAAACAAGACACTTCCCCAGAATTGCTACTTCAGACACACCACGAAAGTTTTTTCTTCAGAGCTTCCACAACCATATATGTTTTAGCTGTGTTTTCAATAATATTATCATCTCTACATATATTGTAATATGCAACAATGCCATTGAAGTGTAGCATGTAAAAATATTCTCTACAGTTAAGTTGGTAGTTAGAAAGTTCTTTTTTATTACAGCTCTATATCTCTATTTCTGACAAAATTGAAGGTATCCTGGATTCAGAACTAAATTGTTCTTAAAGAAATCCCTTTCATCCTATCTGCCTTTAGTTTTCTGTATCTTTTCCAATTTTCTCATCATTGGTGGTGAAATAAAATGATTTGTAAAATTTATGTTTTTACCTTTTATTATTCTCACTTGGAAAGATTTTTTCTTATAAATTGTTAACCATTTTAAAACACTCTTGGAAGACATTTGCTTAGGTTGAGTAATTTATAATACTGATGAAATTATATTTTGCCAACTTGTCTTCCAACTTTAAAAATCCCCACTTAAAGGTGTCTTTGTTGTTATAACCTGACTATGCATCATGTTTTTTCCTTAGCTCAAATATGATTCAGTACCTTTTTATAAAGAGTATAAATTCTGATATGATAAAATGGGTTCCAGAATAGCTGTTTCATAGTTGCTACACAATGGCCTATGGTATTTATTACTCTTAAAAATGCTTTTGTGTGGTGGGCCCATGATATTTTTATTTCTTTAAATTTATGTGGTTCTGAGAAGTTCACATGCTTTTAATTGCAGTGTCTTCAATTTTAAATAGTTATGATAATGATACTTTTGAATTATATGAATTTTTACATGTAAGTTTTATATGCCCCAAGTCTTTGTGTTGGAATTGATCAAACAGTTTTGCCTTAATGATTACTCATTTGTATCAATTTCAGTTGAAATTTAGAAATAGCTCATTTGAACATACTGTTTTTACTTCTAGATTGCAGTGGTGGAAGAAGATGGTCGGGAGGATAAAGCAACAATTAAATGTGAAACTTCTCCTCCCCCTACACCCAGGGCCATCAGAATGACTCACACCCTCCCTTCTTCCTACCACAATGATGCCCGAAGGTACAACTATCTGACTTCAAGCACATTGAAGGCTCTTCTTCCGAATATGTCCCTTTTCCTTCAGTGTTTTCAAATAGACTGCTATAAAATTTATATAAAAAATTAGTCATAATTTTCTATCAGGATACTTCCTGCTCTCTCTTCCTAATATGTATTATGAAATAACCAACTTTCCATTCTGAGATCAATTTTTTACTTTTAAATTTACCTATATCTGCTCCATAAGGTGGCACATGTCTGAAATTTCAGTACTTGGGAGTGAGGCAGGAGGATTGCAGGCTTAAGGCCAGCCTCAGCAACTTAGCAAGGCCATATTTCCAAGTAAAATATAAAATAGAGCTGGGGGTATAGCTCAGAGTTAGAGTACCCCTGGGCTTACATACCAGAACCACATACAAAAAATGATATCTTTGTGGCCTTGTTACTGGTCAATATATATGAGAATTGCTCTTCTATTTTTAGCAGATATTCCTTAGAAAAAGGACTAGTAATAAAAAAATAAAAGGGATTCTAGGACAAGACTACAAATGTATTATAGTGTAAGAAGATTCAGATTTGAAAAGTTGTGACTGTGTCTCATTTAATTTTGGCAAACAGATATATGTACCCTATGCTGCTACTACCAGATAAATAGTCCCTTAACCAAAAGTTATTAGAATTTAAAAAAAACCACACACACACATTGGCCAAAATATTAAAGGAAAAGATGTCTAGGTACAGAAATATCTCATCTGTCATAGTGATTCTTCATACTATCCTATCCATATACCTAAAAGATTATAAACGGATCTCTATAATAATTAATGATATAAATAAATCTGAGTATTCAGTTTACATCTCAGATGTACAAATGGTTGCTGTCATATTATTGCATCATCTCTGGACACAAACATAATGGTTTAATGACCAATGCTTTGTTTAAGTAAGAATTTATTTTCCAAATAGTAATTTTTATGACAAAATGCTTTTAATGCAGGGCTTTCTTTGTTGATAAGTGCTTAATTTGATGGTTTTCAGTTGCAAATTTGGAAAAGAAAAGCTTCAAAATATATACTTCTTTCATTCTCCAAGAAAAGACAGAATTATATTTAACATACAAAAATCTAATGCTTTGGAGTATAGAGAATGTGAACTCTGAATAACTAGGATGAATAAGTAGAGTTAAATAAGGCCTCACTTATTATCATGCTCTCCAAACTTTTAACAATATCAATTGGACTTCTAGTAAGACAATGTCAACTATATTGACTAGAAATTGAACCTAGACTACTTGAAAATCATTTCAGCTTATCATTTACTGCTTTAGCCCACTTTTTTATTGCTGTGACCAAAATACCTGACATGAACAGTATAGAGGAGGAAAGGTTTATTTGGGCTCACAGTTTCAGAGATACAGCCCATAGCTGGTGAACTCTAAGGCAGACATCATGAGCATGACAGCACGACGTGTGGCAAGGTATAGCAGTTCATCTCCTGGCAGCTGGAGAGAGAGAGAGAGACACACACACACACACAAAGTGACCAGGGCAGATATAGTCCCAAGGCCACACCCCCAGTGATCTACCTCCTCTGGCCACACCTCACCTGCCTGAGTTCACCCAGTAAATTCATTAAATTATTTTCAGTGGCTTTATCCACTGATAAGATTAGAGCCCCGATTCAGTTATTTCACCTCTGAACACTTTTGCACTGGGGACATGCTCTCAACACATAAGCTTCTTTGGGGACATTCCAAACCGAAACCATAATATTTGCACAATAAAATACTTGAAATCTGGGCATGGTGGCACACTCCTTTAATCCCAGTTCTTGGGAGGCTGAGACAGGAGGATCACGGGTTCAAAGTTAGCCTCAGCAACTTAGTGAGGTTCATATCAACTTAGCAAGACCCTGTTTCCAAATAAAAAATAGGATTGGGTGTGTGGCTCGGAGGTAGAATGCCCCTGGCTTATATCCCCAGTACCAATGAATAAACAAACAAACAAACAAATAAATAAATAAATAAGAATACTTGAGATAATTGAGAGTTATAATTAACACAGCAATCACTAGGGTATATGATTTATTGCTTCTCAAACCCACCCAAATTATTTTAGACTAAATTAGTTCACCTCCAAACTTGAGACAGATAGATAGAGGAAAGTCCAGTAAAACTATAGTTCAGAATAGCACTTTGACTTCATAATTGGTCAATTACCATAGGTCATTATCTAGGATTAGAAAATCAAACTTTGAGAAATAGATAATAGGTCAAGTGCTAAGTAATAGTGTGATGTTTAATATGCAGTTATTAAATCAGGCTATGTTCACTGATTAATTTGATATTGCACCAAGAATAAGGAAAAAAAGCCATTTGGAACAAAAAGTAATTTTTTTATTGAAAATTTGGAGATGCAGGGCCCTGGGGGCTGAAGAAACTATATTTCAGTGTCTTAAAAGGAAGCGTAGGAAGAAAGAGAGAAAATAACATTCCAAATCTACTTGTGCCTCCATTTGTACATTTATAAAGGAAACAAGTCTTGTGTGCCTTATGGATATTGCATCAAAATGAGCAGTTTGCCCCCGTTTTGTGTTTTGCAGTAGTTTAGCTGCCTCTCTTGAGCCAGAAAGCCTTGGGCTTGGCAGTGCCAACAGCAGCCAGGATTCTCTGCACAAAGCCCCCAAGAAGAAAGGAATCAAATCTTCAATAGGACGTTTGTTTGGTAAAAAAGAAAAAGCTCGACTTGGCCAACTTCGTAAGTATCCATGTGTTTCACTCCCCACTGCCTCTCATTTTTATCTTTTCTGAGCATCCATTTATCTTCCATTTCATTTCTCTTCTTGTCATTTATTTCTTGTTCATCAACTTTGTAAATCCAGCTTAGCTAAGTAATGCTTAATAAAAATTACAGAGGGCTCAGGCAGAGGGATCAGAAGCTCAAGGCCAGCCCCAGCAACTTAGGGAGGACCTCTGCAACTTAGTGAGACCCTGTTTCAAAATAAAGAAAATAAAAATATAGGGTTGAGGGTCCATCTCAGAGGTAATATACCTCTGGCTTCTACCCAGAACTACACATACACACAAAAAATTACGGTGAAAGAGTATTATAACATTCCCAGTCATTTTTCATCTCTGGAAATACCAATAGCTGGAATTTATTTAATGCTAATTCTTATGACAAGTACAATAACAATATGAGGTAAGTATTATTAGTTATTCCTATTTTTTTTTTTCGGTACTGGGGATTGAACTCAGGGACGTTCTACCTTCAAGCTATACCCCCAGCCCTATTTTTTATTCTTTATTTTGAAACCTGGTCTCACTAAGTTGTGGAGTGCCTCACTAGGTAGCTGAGGCTGGCCGCGAACCCGGATCCTCCGGTCTCAGCCTCCCAGATGCTGAGACTACAAGCCTGCACCATGCCCAGCAGTTATTCCTATTTTATTGATGAGCAAACACTGTCTTAATAATTTCCAGAACTGAGATAGTCATTCTGGTGCCAACATTCCAAAATTAGCTTAAAACTATTGAGTAAGCTCAAACCTACTTAGCACATAGATACATATAAAAGCTTAGTTATGTGAGTTTATTTTTTCTTTTTTATACTTTTATTGAATAATGTGAATTTAAAAGTGTTTCTGTTGAAAAAATTTATAAGTCTACAAAAAATCCCAAAGAATCTTTTAAGTCAGAATACAGCATGATAATATGTAAGATAAAAATGAAAATAATAGAATTCTTTGTCTAAAGCTGTTACAGCCTTCTATGGCATGGAGGTAAGGTGTGGGAGTCATGAATCAGGCAATAGTAATTGTGCCAGAATTATTTATTGTCAGTAGCTAATTAAATAAAAATATAGAAATGTACATTAAAAATGACACTAGGTGAATATATATTCATAAAAATATAATACATAGGTATAAACCTGCATATATAGATGTATAATGATTTGAAATAAAAATAATAATTACCATATACACAATACACAGTTGGTTCTGTGTGTGTGTGTGTGTGTGTGTGTGTGTGTGTGTGTATATAGGGGGTGTCTTCATATATATTTATTTTTAGAGTTAAATTGTTGAGAAAAGATTGAGCTCCTACCTCTAATGATAAGTGCTGAATAAAGTGAGAAAATCTTCTAAATATTATGTTGAGTTTATCAAAGAACTGATTGTTTACAAGTAATGCCTCAAATCCCAGGCTTAGATTTCTGTGCTAGCACCAGAATAGCTTCTGAGTATGATGTTCATGTTTACAGATTTATGACTAAAATTATTCAAAAATGCCTTGCCTGAATTCTACAGCATGGAACCAAATTAAGCATCAGAAGCTAAGGGAAACTGATGTGCAGCCAGCTGTGTGGCTAAGTGCTTTTCAGCAGGGGACTTGGTCCTCAAGAGGGAGGCCCCTTAGGCTATAAAAAGAATATTGCAGAAGGAAAGAAGAGAGAAGCTGATTATATTTATATAAAATAAACATATAAAATATGCTAGATATTGGGATTTGTATTATCTAACTTGACAACCGATTATAGTTTTTACCAAATTATTTCCAACATATTATAGTATAATTCACAATAGTTGAGTGACTCATTATTTCAAAATATTTATTTTGCTAACATAGTAATCATTTCATTTACTCACATTTCAACATATATGTTTGGCTTAGGTTTCACAACTTGCCTTTTCCCTTTTAAAATGTATTTAATTTCCCCCTCACTTACATTTTTATATCATAATTTCACAGTTAAACTTGATGAGGAATTATAAAATCATGAAGAATTTGCCAACAGTAATCTATAAAAATTAGTATATCCAGGATATAATTTAGAATCTAGAAAAGTAGAGTCTTCTAGAAACCTAGCCCTTATATCCTATTTTCAGTGGCTGTATGTCTTTAGATTGCAACAGACAGATATTAAATCAGCAACAACTGCTTTCTCATCAACCCCACCAAAGACAGAAACCAGCAATAACTATTTAGGATCACCTAGACTTAGGAAATATATGAGCTTTGAGCAATTTTATTTTACTCTCTAGAAAAACAGAGAGGCAATGTATCAACTAAGCCAGACTCAGCATGGTAAGGACAGAAATATTGATGGGAAAGTCACGGACAAAACTATAGTTAGGGAGCTGTGCAGAAACCACATAGAGGCTTAACCAATGCTCCTGGAGAAACCAAAAGTAAAAAGGATCTCAATTGGAAATAAGACTTGAGGAAATGAGAGAAAATTCAGGTGTAAGTAGGCCCCAGGAAGCCATATCTGTGCCAGAAGAAAATGGTACATGGCCCCTGTTACTTTGGATAAAGACTATATGTTTTAGTCCTACTTTTGTTCTATAAATTATACATAGGTTGTAGTAGAAAGACCATTAAAAATTTTCAAATCCAGAAAGAAAGTTCCCCAGAACTTTTTAAATTTCAGGAAATCATAAATCAGAAAAACTAGGGAAGCATCTCTAGTACTTGTGACTTTAATGTCTTGATCTGGAAAATTCAGACACAGGAGCACTCTAGATAGTTTTTCTTCTATTAATAAGAATAGGAATAGAAGATAAGATGGCATTGAAAATAATATGGTAGGGTGATGACAGTTTGAGAAAACTATCATCAAATTTGAATTTTGAATAATATTATAGATATGTAACTGATAAGTTTAGTTAATAAAGAAAGAGACTTATAAGTTAACTTGAGTAGCTATACTGCAGTCATTTAAGTAAAATATGGTATGGAGGAAGAAAACTGAATAAATAAATCTATGAAAGTGTTTCATGGGTTCCATCAGAAATGATGAATATCAGAAGAGAAATTTACAGCAATTCACATGGGAAAATACCAGGTAAGGGGATATTGTTTACATCATATAGTAATTTGAAAAGCTAGAGTAATAACATCAATTTCTGGCATGATGGAACAGTCACTATTACTATATGGATAGCCTTTCATCACAGAGAATCAAAATCAGTATGCCCATTGTTTATTTTTTCAAAATTTTGTTATTTAGCAGAGGCAATACAAATATGGAAACCCCACAAATCAGAGGAAGTAACATGTTGAAAAGCAACTGCACAAAGCTAGCAGGAACCAACTAAAATAATTTTCTCCTCCAAATCTTTTATGCATACATTCCAATCAATTTTTTCATCCAAAACCACAAGAGTAGCATAGAGAAAGTCTGGAGTAATATGTGTTTTGGAAATTTCATTCCATTGTTATCAGATGGTTCTTATTCTGGACTGTATTTAAGAGCAGAATTTCCAAACTAGAATGTCTATTTGAGGCATCAGGTTATGGACAGAGTATAAAATAACAGGGAGTGGCATACATGAAAATGAATCAGTATTTGTTCTTCCATTGTAAGTATTCAAAATTGAATCTAAAGTACTATGCAGAAGAAAAAAGTATATATATATATATATATATATATATATATATATATATATATATATATAAATGAACCAAATATATATATATATGATCCAAGTCTATCTGAAAGCTACAGCTGGATAGTTAGATTTAAGAAAGTCTCCAGGCAGAAAAATATTGCTCTAGCTTACTTGAGAATCTAGTTTTAGTTTCTATTTCTCTCTCTCTTATTTTTCTTCACTATCATTTGACATCACAACTTCCAGGATGAAAATATGCATAAACACTATTGATAATCTCATTAAAGGACATGAAGAGATCATGTTCAACATACAGTACTGTGTACTCCTGGAGTAGGGATCCAAGATGTAACTGAATACTGTTACGATATAGTGCAGCCAATGTCTATGACTTTCCCCTCCACCACTGTGGATATACGCATCCAGATGCAATGCATGTCTGATATTTCCATTAGTGTTCAAATATGTTCATGTTTAGTCTATATTTTCAGTCATCATTTGACTCTGCCATCTTCCCCCAAGTATTTGTTATATTTCCCCTGACTTTAACATCCAAGACAAAGTGGTTAATCCACAGCTACTGCTTTTATTCCATTATCTGTCAGTCACTTTACAACTCTCCGTAGCCTGAATTCCACATACCATTACCACAAAGATTCTAGAAACAATCCAGCCTAAATTAACCCAGAATATCTTTTGGAACCAGGAAGGCTAGGTACCATCAAGGCAATTCAAGAGGATGGTAATGCACTCATAATCATATTTTATGTTGATGTGAACTTAAGAAAGAATCAGGCTATCTGAAATGGAAGTTGTCTGCCAAGACGGGTTTTAAAACATTTTGCTACAAAAGTTAAGAATAATATGCCATTCACAAATGATAGATTTATGCAAGTGGTGCATACATGTAAAATCAGTGTCATCAAAAACACCAGGCAAAACAAACTGACTACTGAAAAAACTACGCAGGTCAAAATGGAAAATATATTATTATTATTATTATTATTATTATTATTATTATTAATGAAATGAAAGCTCACCTGATGTGAATAGAACGTACATATAAGTAAAGCTATTTAAAAGCTCATTTTTAGCTCTTTTTCCTTACTTGAAAAGAAAGAGTTCATCTAGAAAAGAGGGGATAACATAAGGGTATGAAGGTTCAAGAGAGGTAGGAGATTTTGAGGGTTAAAAATATAACAAAGTTGGGTGCAGTGGTGAATGCCTTGGGAGATGGTGACAGGAGGATCACAGGTTTGAGGACAATCTCAATAACTTAGCAACCCTCAGCAACCTAGTGAGACCTTGTTTCAAATTAAAAAATTGCAAAGTACTGGGGGTATAGCTCAGTGTTAGAGCTCCCTTGGATTCAATACTCAGTAACACACACACACACACACACACACACACACACACACACACACACTTAAAACACAAAACAACAAAAACATAGCTAATCCAGAATCATATTTTTATTCTCATTTTGAGTTATGTTTAGCTGCTTGCTATTAAGTGCAAAGTAAAACAAGGGCTTTTGGAACATTTGGCATCATTGTTCACATAAAGGAATTTTCACTTTAGTAAGATGGGTAATAAGTAAACATAACCTCTATATTTAAAACAAAAACAAACCCAAATCTTCCACATGTTTCTGGCCTAGAAATTTTTCTTGTTCCATTATCTATCCTGTCAGGACAACTAGGAACAGTGATTTTAAACCCTAAGATCTGTGGTGATGTATAAGTAATTGGAGTCCTGACTTGCTTGATTTTTAATGTCATCTGAAAGCATTAACCTCTTTGGAAACAAAGACAATTAAACTATGTTAAAAATAACCATGTCAGGCTAAGCCTTCTTGTTTATTAGTATTATTTTATTTTGACAAAGTTACTCAGTAACAGATCAAGAAAGACAGTGGGCAAACTATGACTCATGAGAACCCTGTAGATGAGATGTCACAGGGGCCTGAGTAATGGCATGATTAATTGAGATTTATAACTGGTTAAATAATCTGCAGCCAACCCATCTGATGAATAGAATGATGCCACTGTCAAAGTGTCCAGTGGCATTACTAGGATGAAGACTCACTCTATCCTCAGTCAACACATTCTCCAACCACTTGGAAAGGAACATTTCAACAGTGTAAGTATCTGATTAATAGATTTCTCATATTGGTAGGAATCACAAATGAGAATATTAGTGTTACCTCTAAAGGTTATCTCAGAAAACTGAGATAAGTTGGATCTAAACTGTACCACTCAAAAAGTATAGTTCTTGGGAGCATTTTTGTTTTGTTTTTTTGCAGTACTGGGGATTGAGCTCAGGGGCATTCTACCTCCTAGCTATACCCCCAGCCCTATTTTTTATTCTTTATTTTGAAACAGGGTCTCACTAAGTTGTGGAGTGCCTCACTAGGTAGCTGAGGCTGGCCGCGAACCGGGATCCTCCGGTCTCAGCCTCCCAAATACTGGGATTACAAGCATGTGCCACCACTCCCAGCTGGGAGCATTTTTTAATAAGAAAAAAAAATCAGAAATTTCACATGACTGTAAATTCAATATGGTTATCAATAAATTAAGGTCATATTAGTAGACATAAGTATTGGAATGAAGGAAGACTTTTCCAATTTACTCTTCTGTGGTAAGATAATAGCCAAAGAATATTACTGATTCAAGTCACTGTACTTTTAAAGGCATATGTATCCTTGAAGAAGATATGGAGGCTGATAATGAGGACGGAAGTCATGTGCGGAGTAGATAAGTAGACAACTGAGTTTATTCTCTCTGTTGACCTGACTGCAAAAATTTGAAGAGCTGTTATGTGGAGCAGCTATTGACCCTTTCTTTGCCGAAAGAAAAAAACAAATCTAGAACAAATGTATTACAGTTGTAGAAAGATTAACTTCACCTCAACATAAAAACGAATACCGGGTATCAGAATTATATATAAAATATGCTAGCTTAAGAGGTAATGCATTACTACCTGAGATTGTCAAGCAAAAGCTAGACAAATATCAGAAAGGACTATTTCTGAGGCTATCCTAACATTTGAAAGGTAGTTGGACTAGATGATACTTAAGATTTACTTCAACCATCTAGAGGCAATCTCTGAAACTTTGACATTTAAAACATTTCTCTATCAACTTTTCTATTAGTCATATACCATGAACTATTTACTATAAAATAAATTTCTGTTTTAAATATTATGTTTTTTGAGATAGAAGATATCAAAAGACCAAGAAATGGCCTCTATTCTATACTTTATAGAAACTGAGTCCACAAGGCAAAGAAGTTGTTTAGTAGGGTAGCAGTTAGTGCCTCAGACAATATGTTCATGGGATGATTTCCATCAAGAAATACTTTACTGGACTCCTAGCCTTATGGAGCATATTTTGAGAACTTAAAAACATGACTAATTCAGAAATTGTATAACTTCTTGAGTATATTACAGATAGATTCATAGAAAAATAAGTAAGAATTTAAGGCAATGATTAAAAAGACAACAGAAAGAATAAATTATAAATTTTCTGGTAAAAATACAAACAGAATGTCTGTAGGGCGTTCAGATTTTTAGTTTTTCTCTCTCCGGTTATGTTTGATTCTATTAGGAACATCTACGTTCAGTTTTCATATAGAATTGTAGAAGTGTAAAGCTAGAGTTTCAATAGTACATATCTATTGAAGTTATTATAGTATTGAAGCGATAGAAAAGAAAGAACAAAGTCTAAGGGAAATGTTACAGAAAGAAACTTGAATATTTTCTGTGGTTAATTAGGAAGTAGGCATTGAATGGGGTCAGGTGTGTGAAATCAAATTATAAAGCAAAGGAAATAATCAGGAATGAGGGTCAAGTTATCAAATTGCAAAGGCTGCAGAGAGATTGGATATGTCAAGATTAGGAGTCAACTTGAATCAGAATCAAGAACACAAAATCATCTACATTCTAAGGTCCAAGTATCCAAGCAGAAGTGAGAATCAGAAGTCAGAGCAAGCAAATACTATGCTTCAGAGGTGGCTTACTAGCTTAGGGAAATGGTAACAAGGGATGGAGAAGAGACAGAGATATTAAAATACTTATTGTTTCTGAGGAAATCATCTACTTCATAGAACCCTGACATATTCATCAGCTACCTAGGAAAACGCTAGCTCCCCCAGGTCTTTAGAGAGCCCTAATAAAAATAACAACAACAATAATAAAAAGAATACAACCTACATGACAAACTTATCTGATGTCAACACTGAATGGTAAGGATCAAAAAGAGGTCATCAAACCATACAAGCCTGTAATTTACTGGGACACTGAGACAGGAGGTCTTCAGGTCTTAGGCCAGCCTCAGCAACTTAACCAACCTCAACAATTTAGTGAGACTTTGTTTCAAGATAAAAAATAAAATATGGCTGGGGATGTAGCCCATAGGTAGAATGTTCCTGGGTTCAATCCCCAGTACCAAAATAAACAAACAAGGCTATTGAGAGGCATTGTAAAAGATGGAACATAAATCTAAGAATCTAAGACAAAGAGATTTTCAAAAAAAGGAATGATCAAAAACAAATAGAGCCAAATATAGTAAAGCTATGAAAAATAGTGAGAAAAACATACTGACTTTTAGAAAGCAGAATCCCCAGTTACAGATATAATGTGCATATATTATCACTAAAATAATAAAGGCAAAGTTTTAGAAAAGTTTCTTTGAATACATATGAGAAGCAATGTACATTAAGAGTTTTGTTTTGTGTATTAAATTTCAATTCTTTTTTTCTTTATAGTCATCTACCAGACTATTATGAGTCTGAACCCATTGACCTACTATAATATGCATAATGAAGACAATAATTTCATAGTGACAAAAACAGTACCAATGTTACATAAGCATTATTTAGCAAGGATCTTTCCACACATAAAATGTGGGTGATTGTGATGGCCTTTACCCCAAATTTTAGATTATTCTTTGATGCTATGGAACCAATAGATATAATGTAAATTTCATAAAGAAGCCATTAGAAATATCTCATGTTCTGCATAAGTTCTTCTTTTGAAGAAATAATACTTACTTTCAGTTTGGAATATATTTATTTCAGGCCATTCATGAACCAGACTCTGTGCCTTGGTGCATCCTCCACATAGTTAAGGGACTAACATACATAAGACAGTTAAAGTAACAATTTATAGATTCAAGTGGGATGCTGAGACAGGAGGTCTTCAGGTCCTAGGCCAGCCTCAACAACTTAACCAACCTCAAGAATTTAGCAAGATTTAGCCGGGCGTGGTGGCGCACGCTTGTAATCCCAGCATTCAGGAGGCTGAGACCGGAGGATCCGGGTTCGCGGCCAGCCTCAGCTGCTTAGTGAGGCACTCTGCAACTTAGTGAGACCCGGTTTCAAAATAAAGAATAAAAAATAGGGCTGGGGGTATAGCTCGGAGGTAAAATGCCCCTGAGTTCCATCCCCAGTACTGCAAAAAAAAAAAAAAAGAATTTAGCAAGATTTTGTTTCAAAATAAAATATGGCTTAATTTTTAAATACAAACTGAGTGGTATTGATGAATGCTGAAGAGAAGACAAATGAAATAAAGATGATGATACAGATGAAAAGTAGATGAAGTAGACTTTAATTTCTCTAGAGTTTGAGTTCCTCTCTTTCTTTCTTTCTTAATAAATAAGTAAATAAATAAATAAATAAAATTACATGGACCTCTGCTAGACAAATAGAGGTCAGAGTCCTTGCAATGTGGGTTTTGGCAAACGATTCCCATAGACTTATATCTTAAAGGCCAACATGAAATAGATTAGTTTGAATGGAATTGAAGGCCTGGGAAATGGAGAGAAATTTGCCTTTACAACCAAGAATAGATAAGGGTAAGTTCAACTAGGGGCAGCCACATGTGAAAAGATGAGGTGGGATTCATGGGAAAGCTGGGTTAATTCTAGGGGAAAAACAATCCTTCTCACCCAAGTTTAGTTGGGAGTGAAAAGTTTATTTGCTTGGACTTTGTACCTGCTTATGGGTACTATCCTATCCTATTTGTGATGCTTCGTAATTTTACACAGAATGGCCTTGAGCGCTATTTTCTATTTGGCATTTTCAAATAGGATGCAACCCCAATTATCTACTAAACCCTTTGAAAACTAAGGATTAGATTTCAGAGTACTCAATATTTCTAAGCTCTTCATTATTTCTGAGTAGAAAAGTCTAATATCTAGTTTTGACTCAGAAAGCACTCCCAGAGCTTTTTTTTTTCCCCTCCAAAGCTTTTATTGTTTAAGTATGGTTATTTTTCCATTAAAGTGTTAGATTCTTAAGAAAAAATTTAAAGCAAAATTTAAGAGTTCTTTTATTGCTCAGAAAAATTAAAAGCCTGATTCATCCAATCAACTGGCACTTGAAAATGTTTCATCATTTATTGAATAGGTCTGTTTCATCAATCTCCAATGAAACCATATGGACATATCAAGAATTTTATAGCTTTTAAACAAATCATTCACTTCCATTTCCATTTCAAGAGAACATTTTTATTGTTACTTGCAGGTTATGAATGATAATTTGTGGATGTACAGGAAGGCAAATATACAGATGAGAGAAGTAAAACTAAAACTATTTACTCACTATGCATAATGGAAAATTTCGCACTTAAAAATGTTCCCCAAGAGCATGGCAGTCAGCCAGGAGATGGCTTTCCTAATGATAGAAACAATGAAAATCTTTTATAATAAAAAGTCTTCAATATTAATTACACATCTGCATAATGAAGAAAATAAATTTTGGTCCTTAAACTCTGTATCCCTGAATTAGACCTAGAAAACAATTAATCTATTTCAACTAAAGGAGGTTTTCTCAAAATTATAAAACTCAGTAAAAGAATTATCAGAGTCTATAGTTAATTTAGTTATATCAAGACTTCAGAATTAATTGTATCTAGTGATATAGTTTATAAATAAATGATGAAAAACACAGGAACAAAATTTGCTATTTTATAGTAAATTAAACCATATCTTGGTCAAGTTCTGCAAATGTTAAGTAAGAAAGTGTCCCAGGTAATGACATATTAACTGAAATTATTTACAGTACTTTTTATTTACTGACACATGGGTGAAGTTTGGGGGGGTACTTTTTGTAAGAGTTAGTATTACATTAAATCTTTCTAATCTTGAGCTTAACCATGTCTCTATCACTCTGAACCTCATTATGATATATAATCACAATGTACCAATAAAAGCACACTTACATATGCCTTAGTCCAAATAAAAATAGCATTTTTTATTTAGCCTAACATCACATTTCTCATATGTACTAAATGTCAACAGAAAAAGCAGAGAACAATATTAAATCTTCAATTTTATTTATTTATTTATTTTTTGTGGTGCTGAGGATTGAATCCATGGACATTCTACCTCCAAGCTATACCAGGTCCTATTTTATTTTTTATTTGGTAACATGAACTTGTTAAGTTGCTGAGAGCCTTGCTAAGTTGCTGAGGTTAATTTTGAGCCAGCAATACTCCAGTTTCAATCTCCTAAGTATTGGGATTATAGGTTTATGTCCAGCTAAATCCTCAACTTTTAAAATTATAGTAGATAATTTGTGAATCAATTGTATGTTTAGGGATTTGGAAATAAATGGTTGCACTGTAAAATGTATGATTCTGTTTAATGCACATAAAACCTTTATTTTTAATTCTAAGACACTATATATACACATATATGGTATTTAAAAACCAACAATACTGATACTAATTTGTTATCTACTAGTTAAAACTATTTTTATCAGGGTCTTTTGAATAAAGAGTTCAAACGTTTTAGGTATTATAAAGTTAAAACATAAAACTGCCCAGAACACATAAAGTTCTTGAACTATGGTTTATAGTGAAGAATATAAAAGCTACTCAACTAAACAGAACAAAGATTCATAAGATGCCTATGAAGAACTTTTAGAAGTCAGCAAATGATTCTCCATTCTTTCAATTTGGTATTTAAAATGTACGCAGAACTTTCATTCAGTATATATTTCATTATATACCAGATATTACAAATTCTTTAAATATTGAAAAGTAAATTTCACATACTGCAAAAATATTCACTCTTATTTTCCATTAAGAAGTATGAAAATTGGCCATGAGTCTTAAGGATTATCTGTTCAATGTTTGTCAATGTACAGGCTGCATTTATTATTGTACAACTAAATGGAACACCAATAGATACTACTTTTCATTCTTTCAAATTTGTTTATATATTTAACCCCGTCATTTTAGGTATGTTGGATTATAAATATAAGGAAAATGCAAAAACTGTAATAGTAAACAGTTGATCAAATAAACTTCCAGGGATTTAATTTCAGAATTGGAACACTGTATGTAAGTTAATCTGGATGCTTCTTCCTTTGCAGGAGGGTTTATGGAGACTGAGGCTGCGGCTCAGGAGTCTCTGGGGTTAGGAAAACTTGGAACTCAAGCTGAGAAAGACAGAAGACTGAAAAAAAAGTAGGTTTGGAGGTTTTTTACATCCTTTTCCTAATTTTTTTTTATTATTTGTCAGTATAGGCAATAAAGAAGAGAGTAATTGGGAATAAAACAACTAAACTGAGACCAATATTTTTCTGGTATTACCTAACACAACTCAGTGCTCATGTTTCCTCATTATAATGAGCATCAGTTTAAAATAAGTATAAAAATCCACAACTTGTAATGGCATACAGTTGCTTTTAAGTGACCAAAATATTTATTTCAAAACTAAAGAATATTTAAAATATTTAAATATAGCCTTACAAATAATGTAATACTCTATTTGATGTGAAACTCAGCACTGAATTGGATAACAAAATGAGAAAGTATAACAGCTAACTGTGAGTTTCCTCTCATGACAATTTTAAGTATCTACTTTTGATAATGGAGTAATTGAAAGAAGAAACATTGTTCTGACTTACTGAATATAAACTTATTTTAGATTCACAGCAGATTGTTTTGCATCTGTCAGGAAACTAATAGTGAATCTTTTCATTCACATGTAATATGGAACATTTAAATGACTTGCAAAATTGGCAATTTTTGAGTCTCAGCAGCTGTTGGAAAGAAGTGAGTCCATAAATAACATTTTAAAGATATGTAGTAACATTTTCAGTGACAAAATAGCACCCTTAGAACATGTTTTTTAGAAGCAAAATAATTTCTCTTTATTCCAGAACCTATTAGCTAATTACTCCTTTCCCCCGTCCCTCTCAACATTTAATACATTGATTTTATGGTTTTCATGTTTCCCTTCTTTTCAATGAAAGGATATTCATTGTTCTAGTCATCATCTTGTAACAGATATGTTCCTGTGTTACAGAATACAGGCTGATCAACTTACTTCATATTTCCCCTTCTTACTTGCCTTGCTGATGCTACTAATAATGGAAAAGAAATACTTAGAAGTTGCAGGACAACTGGTTAACCTGATCATTTATTAGTTTGCTACTTACTAAATTTACATACATATATATCCAGATTCAGGAGAAGTACTATACAGAAAAAATGACCTTTAAAAACATTATTTCTTGAATATAATTAAATGCTCAGTCATATTCAATAACAAATATTTCTTTAGTTATTGATCACTCAAATATAGTCACATATTATCATAATCTGTTTTGAATAGCTTAACTTTGCTTAGTCCTCTCTTGGAATGCCCTATGTAATTTTCTACTTATATATGGAGAAAGTAGTCATCTCTAAATAGTATTCTTTAACAGATTGAAAAATTTTGGTTAGTTTACTTCAAATTCAAAGGAATATGAAAAAATATAACCCACTCTGGCTAATCAACATGATATATTTTCTTTAAAAGTTAACTCTGACTTCTCCCATAAAGAAATATTTACAAATAATGGTAATCTGACCAGCTTTCACAATTGTATATTAGAATGATATTTAGGCAATACACTAGTTATTTGGGGGCCAAGTTAAACAACCTTTTTAATAGCTACTAAAGTTAAATTTTCCAATTATACAAGGATTTAAAATAAAATATTTAAAGTTTAGCTATTATAAACTTTACACACTGTCGAATTGAATGTATATTAATTTTATAGAATTATTTCTCATCTTCTAAGGACCCTCAAAGTCAGAACTTGATTTTAGTTCTGTGCTTAGTTTGAGGATCTTACCAAGCTTGACTTTGTGTTTCATTTTGCAATATGTTTTGGAAAAATATAATTGTAAAATATATTAAGCAAAATATTTGTATTTAATATTAAAAGAATATTAAGAAAATTCTATCAAGCAATATAGCTAACACTTCTTTGTACAAATATTTTCATAGAGAAAAATAGTATTTGAGCTAATAAACCCAATATAGCAAGTCAAAGCAAACCTAAGGAAACTCAAAAGTATTTTCCTTTTGATTGACTATTTTAATGACAAGAATTCTATGAGCATAAATAAAACCCTATGTTCTTGAGAGTTATATGAATAAAAGCGATTTCTTATTCAAGGCTTGCCTGACACCACCTTTGTTTTTGTGTAATCAGAAAGTCTTCATATAATGAGTTTTATCAAATAGATAAATTACTTTTCAGTTACCTGGTTTCAAAATTTATTTCAATCAAATTTTCATATTCTAAATTGTTATTAAATGTTGGTAGTTTGTCCTCAAGTTCCCAAGTATAAAATTTCATTGAAATATTTCTAATTTTCATTTTTTAAAAGACAATATATCCTCTTGCATTATACTTTAAGGAATCACATTCTTTTCTTTTCACATTTCATATATGCTGGTCTTTTTTTAAGAAGGAAAAAATCAAGTATATTTTATTGAAAATATAAACAAAAACAATAAATGAAGCAACCACTTTCAAAATGTTGAACACTCTATATTGTATGCAGACAATTGTTATTACTGTGGTTTCTGATCCATTGTTTCTATATTCGATCCATTGGCCCAACAAATGAGGTTTCTGAGCCATTATTCTTGACTTAAACCTATGTTCATTATACCAAACTTCATAGCAGAGATTCAGTAGTCTCTGTGGGAATAAGTAGCGCTAGATAAAATCATATTTTCAAATTTACTAGGATATCAGGTATTTAGAATTGAAATCTGTGTCTTTAAATTTAATTGAGAGAAATCTTCTCTAAAGAAGATATTATGGCACATTAAAAAAAAAAAACATATGGGGAATATACTTTCTGAAAGCAGCATTTGAGACATTCCAAATTCTGCAAAGTTTAGAAATTTGTAATGTTGGCAGTCTTGAAGGAAGGTCTCATTTTAGGTGCATTTACCATCTGGCAAATTTAACATACCTACGTTAGAAGAGTTTGCAAAATCTATGTTCCTGCTTTCATTTTACTTTTACTTGGCTTTCTGGTCTAGGCATGGGTCTTACTTATTTTTCTAGCTACTGTCCCATAATACAAAATAGCAAATTAATAATACCAAATCTACATCAGCACCTAGGTGTCAAAAATAACTTTTCTATTCTTACTTTCCTGTGTGTTAACTGTTCATCCATCAGAACAACATCTAACCTAAGCCTACAGACCCTCTATGATTGTGCTGGTCAGTTTGCCTTTACTATGTCTCATGTTTGCTTTTTTTTTCTTTGAATCTTCAATTGCATACATTTCTCTAGCAGGATAAAATGGAGTACAGTTAATATCTATCATAATTGTGATAAACTGAAATTCACCTAGTGACTCTTTGAATATTTCATATTAGTATTCTGGATCTTTCCCTTCAAATCTGACCATTTTTATGTCTGTAGCCTCCTGGTAAATTGTTCTTAATCATTAAGGAGTGAGTCATTCTCAATATTTAGTCTCCATGATAATACTGTGATCTTTTATAAGTTTTCTCAATGTGAGCTCCCTCTGGAGGCACATTGGCAATGAGATCTTACATCTTATCCTTCATCCTCTAAATAACGTCAATGAATTCCAGGCACCTTTTCCTACTTAGCAAAAATAAACATCATCTTCTTTTCTAAGACTGACATTAAGAGCAACTAGACTTGAGAATTCCAACATTTTTCTTTTGTACTTGCTATCCTGATTTATAAGAACCTGTTTACCTTTCCTTACCCTCCAGCTTATCTTTTAGGTTAAGATCCTAAGCTATTTGTTCAGGAGAGCTAATTAAAGTCAACCCATAACTATGAAAAAAAAAATCTCTGAAATTATAGAAGTTACTGCAAGAACAAAAACCTACATAGGTTAGCTAACAAAAATCTCAATTTCTGAACAAAGTTTGACTCCCACAAATTTTAGAGTCTACATTTGGGTATTTTGGGGCCTAATACATTAAATTATGTTCCTTGCCTAAGTTTAGAATTTATTCAATGATAAATAAAGGGTCAAACAATTAGAGATTGATATATCAGCCTGATTGACAATAATGCTGTCCATGGCTTAGGTATATGGTAAAAAAATTAAAAACAAGGAGAGTGAACCTTCCTAAAATATAATAGCAAAATTAAAGAAATTTACCATAAACAGAAGGCGCTGGTAGTCACAGCCTCCCAACATCCATAGATACAAATCCCACCTCACCTTAAAAATAAAATTTATAGCTAGGCATGGTGGCACACGCTTATAATCCCACTACTTGGGAGGCTGAGACAGGAGGATCACAGGTTTGCAGCCAGCCTCAGCAACTTAGTAAGACCTTCTGCAGCTTCATGAGACACTGTTTCAAAATAAAAAATAAAATAAACCTGAAGGGGTAGCTCAGAGGTAGAATGCCCCAAAACTACACACACACACACACACACACACACACACACACACACACACACACCAAAAAAAAAATTGTAAGTTTGTGATTTATTTAATATGCCATATAGAAGCAAGAATTATTTATATGAATGAAAAATTTATGTTGCTAATATTTTTGTATGAAGAAAAGTTTTTGAAGTATCAGATTAATTGTATTTTTATTAATATCACATCTGATTCCTTATTCCCCTCCCCCTTAGTTTCTTGTATGACCATTTTCAGAAATGTGATATCAGGGTAGTAGGGTTAGTGGCAAACTCCTTGGATCATTAGAGACCTGAAAACATATTTTACAAAGAAAATGAATAATTAACAAAAGCATAGAACTATCTATTTAAATACTTTCTGCTCAGGATTTTGAAGTTACTATTCTTCGTGCTTCCTGTTGTCTTATGTGGCTTGTCATTTTTTTTCTTTATAACATGTAGAATTGCTTTTTCTATATTATCTCTCTCAGGAATTTTAAAGATTTCCTTTCTGTTTTGTCTTTGGGATTCTGAAATGTAATAGATATATGTCTATTTAAATGTGCTTTCCATGTTTCATTTTTTCTACTTTATACTTTCAATCTGATGAGTTCTTAAACTGGACTATTCAACATACATTATCCTGAAGTATTTATATTTCTACACTCAACTTTGATTCTAAGAAGGTTATTTTTAATAGATACTGATGGGATTAAAGATGAAGGTGTCTTTCAATAGTAATTCACCTCTCTAGCTCTAAAGACAATTCTAAACAGACTGTAAATATATTAAAACTGACAGAATATCCAGAGAATCATTACTTATCTCCAGAAATATAAATTATGAAATCTTTAGCTTAATTTTTTACATGCTAATGTTTTTTCCTGCCTTTTTAACAATGTATGATTTTAGTTAAACACAAATGCATGCTGAAATCTCTGTATATTGATTCTTAAATTGAAAGGTATTGCAGGAATTTAAATATTCTGAGTAGTTTGTCATTTTCAATCTTCAGTTACAATATTGATAATATATTATTATATGCTAGAATTTTCTACATCCTCCATGGGTAGCACTGCTAAATGAACATGGATTTCATATTTGAATCAATTTTTCAACATCATTAAAATGAAATTAGCATCCCATCTCAGCTATCAGCAGTATCCTCTCTGGAGAAACAGTTTTATCCTTGGAGCATGGCAGTCACAGTTAATCACTACCAATGAATCTTTGTTAGAACTTCAAAGATGTAGAGATGAAGCTGTATAGATTTAGTGAATTCATTCCCAGCACAATCCTAAGGGTATCCTTCAGTGCATAATCTTTAATGTGTTTTGTGATCCTGCACTTTTTATCTTTGGCATTTGGAAGATTCAGGGAGTGTGTATCTCTAAGTAAAATAATGCCACTGAAAATATCCATCTTGAAAATACAAAAACTCCATAATATTTTTTCATTTAATAACCATTTAATATGCCAAGTTAAATTTATTAATGAGTTATATTCCAGAAGTTCATTTGTAAGACATATTAAAAACTCTGAACACATTTTCCAATCTAGTACTGTATACATGGAAGATAAACATCTGTGCTTTCCCCACAAAAATCAATTTTTATTCCATAGAAATGGACTCTGGCTATATAAAGTCAAAAGGAGGATCTGGTGGTAGGGTATTGGAGCCTTTCACCAATTCCTGAAACAACAGAGCCAGGATGCCTCCAAAATTTAACAGTTAAGAGGACATGAAATATTTTTGCAACTCTGTTAAGAACACATACGTGTTCGTTTGCCCCATTAAAAAATTAAAGTAACACCATGTATCTGGTTAGTGTTGAATTTTTTTTAATGAATTTTTTTAGTTAAGACGTCATTGAATAAGGCACAGTTACTGCTGAACACTCCTGGGCAACCAACTTAAAGGATTTAATAAAGTAGAATATTTCAGAATCTAAACCCAATCTTCTCAAACTTTCCCTGCAAAAATGTGTCTGGATTTCCCCCATGGAATTCCAGATGTGTGTTTTTTGTGCCTACTCTACGATAAGCTGTCATAGCTTTCCATCTGATCTCACATAGCCTAATGGAGCCTCAACCAAGCATAATCCCAAGAATGTCCTGAACAGAAATAATAATAAGATCTAAAGGGTAAAAGAGGAATGAAAAAATGGGAGGAATAGGGCTACTGAGTCAACAGTACAGTATTAATATATGACAGAGTAAATAGAAGTTCTGTATTGTCTCCATAATTTCTTCCCTGAAAAAAAAATTTTTGACCTAGAAAGAGTAAATAAAAATTAGTAAATGGAAATTAAACTCAAGACACTTGCAAATACTAGAAAAATATATTTCTTTTCTAAATAAATCCATACCATTTATTTGACTGAAGTAAGTCCTGGATTGAAAGAATCCAGGATTAACTTGGCAAATGATAATTTTTCACTCACCACTTAGTGTCTATTATGTCCAAAGAACTGTGTTATAAACTGATAATCAGTTATACAGGTTCCTTTTTCAAAAAACTTGTGAACAGATGTGGAAATAAATGGTGGCACTTAAATATTTTAGGGTCCCTAGTCATTTATCTAAGGCTCATTGGAGAAAATGAGGGAAGTACCACACCCTAAAATTTACCCATCATTCTTATTTAAAAGACTCTTTTGGAGCTAAAGACAAATGACCTTTGTTACCAAAGGGGCTGAATAAATGAATTAATGATGGCTGAGTGAACTAGAAGGTACATTCCAGACACTTTTGCAAGTGATTTAAGCAAGGACATCAGATTTTGTCAAAGTATGAAACCGGAAGTCATATGTAAGTTTTTAGATAAAAATTTTTAAGGCAGAGTTCTATGGGTATCCCAAGGGATGTTTTTATAACCATCTGCCAACCTCAGTACTATTCTTTTGGTTATTATTTGTGAATATTTATGTACAAATAATATTCAAAAGAATAGTATATGCACACATATATATTCATTTGTGCACATATATACATATATATTTAAATGCAGTGCCCAAGAAAAATGATCTCTGCAAAATAGGCAACTGCCTGGGAAAGAATTTATTTTTTCAATATCCACAAAAGTAATGATAGGATCAAAATCCTTTGCAAAGACCAGATTGTAATTGGATATTGTATTAATTTCTGGGAGATATACTTGAAGTGGATGTATTAAGACCAACATGTATTCATGACCAGAATAGTGAACTGACACAAAGCCATGTCTTCAAGGACTGTTAGAAATGATTAGTAATATGAAGAGTGTGAAGAACAACGATCCAGGTACTGCCAAGAGAAAGAATAATGAGATGTGTTCTTTATGGACTTGTGATAAGACCTTGGATCGAAAGTCAGAGGTTATTATGGATATATTTAAGTTGATTCCAAATGAGAACTACTAGCAATCACAGACATGGGAAGAAAGAATTAAGAATTGACCACCTGGAAAGAAATTTTTTTTTTTTTTTTTTTTTTTTTTTGCGGTACTGGGGATTGAACTCAGGAGCATTCTACCTTCGAGCTATACCCCCAGCCCTATTTTTTTTATTCTTTATTTTGAAACCGGGTCTCACTAAGTGCGGAGTGCCTCACTAAGCAGCTGAGGTTGGCTTCGAACCCGGATCCTCTGGTCTCAGCCTCCCAAATGCTGGGATTCCAAGCGTGCACCACCACGTCCAGCTGGAAAGAAAATTGATCCCCATGATTATGTCTAATACAGACTTGCCATGCATATGTACAATGGTTGAGTTATTTATTGTGGGAAAATCAACTTTCAGGTGACAGATTGGACTACAACTTAAGACTACTCTTAAACTGTCCCCACCCAAAGATTCTATGATTCTGTAGACAGTTAAGAAGAGAACTGAACTCAGAAGAATCATTGAATTATTTTTATACTGACCTTAGCATATTATTATGTAAATACTCAAAACTCATTTTCTGAATATCAAAATACATTAATAAAACCTGGCTATGGAAACAATTCTAAGATGAATATGAATTCCTCCTACCACTACCAAAATAATAATAATAATAATAATAATAATAATAATAATAATAATAAAAGAAAGAAAAGGCAGTGATTTCCACCAGATGGCAGACCTGAGCCCTCGACTACCTTTTGCTGCTGTTCTTGTCCTTATTTTTCATGCACTCTCTGCAGTATCACTAAGTCTAGGCAACTGTGTCTCTTTAAAAAATCTCTATAACCTATTGATTTCCAGCTCATGTCATCATACTATAACAATCCCCCTACTTCCAGCCTGCCTTCCTGTAATCCATTCCTCATACCTCAGCTAAAGAGTTTTATCTAAATCACATCTCCGCACCTGCATAAAAACTCTCAATTATTCCCCCAAAGCCCTAGGATAACTTTCAAATGCCTTTATATAGCCCATAAATCCCTACATTAGCTGGTTCCTATTTATCTCACCAGCTGTATCTCTCTCTATTTCCCATCTTGTACTTCATGGTCTTATTTACTTAGTATCGATGTCCTGTGTATGGTTACTTCTATATTCTTTTGTACATTTACTCTGTTCCATTTTCTTCATCTTTTGCATAATAAAAATAATGATACTTATTTTATGTGTAATATGTATATAATAATCACATTGAGATATTATGGTGTGTAAGGCAAGACACTATTCAATGCATTTAACATGTAGTATCTCTTATTTCTCACAAAACCTCAAGGTAGAAACTGCTATTTTCTTCCACACATGAAGAAGCATAGCTTTCCAGGCACTGTGGTATACAAAAATATAGATTTCCAGAGCTCGGTTTTCCTCTGGATTATTCAGTATTTGAGGGTAGGATCATGATTTAAAAAGATATGTAGTCCAGTGTTAACTAGATATTGAATAACCTATATAGTTTTTAATGGTATTTGTAGGGAATGAATAAAGAATCCCTCTTTTTCTTTATATTCTGAAAAAAGTAGCATATTTTTTCTTAGAGATTACATAGTTTCTCATCTGACCTATCTCATCTTTCAAAATTAGCAACAATTTATTCAAAACAAATACCTTTCCTAAGAGTGAGTCAGGGTGGAAGGGTGATTTTAAATACAAGATGTAGCTTTATTTTAATATTGTCTTTCTGCTGTAATTAGCCACATGTAATATTTGATATAAATATAGTAATATTCACTTAGAAAACAAGCCTTGTATGAAATTTAATGTGTATTTGAATCAATCTAAATTATTTCAGTAAAACCTACAAGGTAGTGTCTAGTAGCAAGGATGATTAGATTTGTTTATTACCATAATGAAAATACTAATTAAAGTACATTTAAATATAATGCTGATGTCTTAATCTGGAGGAAATCTACACATTTGTTCCCATGAATATGGATTTTATACTCATTAGCTCTGTATAGTATTTCTTTAAAGGTCTTTAAAGATGTGAGTTCTTCTCATAGTTATTTAAAATTACCCATTTGTGAAGCCAGCAAACTTCTAATTTCCATACCTTTATAAAAGGCAAAAATTATGTATGTCTTCTTTCAGTGATTTTATGAAAAACATGGGCCTATGCTAAAAGAGTAAGCTTAAAAATGCACTTATTATAAATATGTATATAATGCATATTATGCACACACGTACACAAACATTAAATGTCTATTTTATATTCTACATGATCAAAATGGGGACTTGACTTCCTTAAGCTTGCTGCAAAATTAATAAAAAAATTCTTAGCGTAATTAAGATATTAATACCTTTTAAGGTATCTCAAATATTTTAGTTACTTGAAATCAATATTAACTTTTTAAAAAGTTATTTGGAATGCTGGGCAGCACCCAGTGGCACATTCCTATAATCCCAGTACTTGAGAGACTGAGACAGAATTTCAGGTTGAGCCTATCCTTGGTAACTTAGTGAGACCCTGTTCCAAAACAAAAAATAAAGTAGGGCTGGATATAGCTCAGGGGTAGAATGCTTATGGGTTCAATCATCAGTATCATCAACAACAACAACAATAATAATAATAATAACAATAATAATAATAAAATTTTAAAAATTCACAAGAAGTAGTGTAATGATGAATTATAGTTAAGGCTTCTGAGCTACTTTTTCTCATTTTTAAGGATCAAATGCTTGGCTATATGTGTCACATTATTTGTCTTTATCTAGGATGTAATTCCTGCCATCTCTTCAGTTGCTCTTACATCTTAACAACTCACCCATTTGGAACCTAACTTTATCATTTCATGGCTTCATCACTTCTAATGTCACACTCTACACCAAATCACATACTCCCTCTAGTCATATATTGAATTTTGTCATCAGCCCAAACCATTCTTCTAAACTTATTAATTCAAACATGCCATTCTTTCCTAGCCATAGACTTCTCCTTTCGTTTTTTCCTAGTATAAGTTAATGTTTATATTTTTATTGGTGTATATAGTCTCACATCATAATGTAGTATATAATGTGACATACATGCCCACAGTGCTTGGGGGGCTGTATGGAAATCATCTTTTTTTTAACTTCTTTCTTTCTCCATCTCTCTCCTACCCTTCCTCCTTTCTTAGTTTAGATCCCATACACATAATTTCAATACACCTAACAATTCTTAAATTTCTTCACTCCGTTTTCATTTGGTCATATCTACATGTTATATCCACACCCACCAAGGAATTTTCTTTCTCCATGTACACATTTGGAAATGTCTGTGCTACTAGAGAAAATTATAGCAGGGATATTTGAACTTGCTTCATTGGGCATCCCACACTGCCCAGTCTCCCTAATATTTTTCTCCTAAACAAATTCCTTTTGCTTTCTGAAACTCTTCTTAGAGAACCCACGGTCCTCAAATGTGCATCATCTGCTGATGATCTTACAATGAGAGAGAGAGAGAGAGAGAGAGAGAGATTATCAGAAAATTGAGACTCTCTTTTTACTTAAGACCATCTCTTCTCACTTACCAGGTCATTTTGTATAGATTTCCTTCTTGCTCTCATACTTTCAAATTCTATCATCTGTGTCTTTTCTTAGACAATACATGCTAACATTCACATGTATAACATTAAAAGAAACCCTTTCTTCATTTCACTTTTCTATCCCAATTACTATCCATTCACTTCTCAGTTTGGTGTTGATATTGATGTATCTTAGTCACCAACTTGAACTTTTAGAAGAAAAAAAACAATTGTATGCCACACATGACATTCACTTAGTGAACTGATTCTCACATGAAGTTTTAAATCTAAAGTTGACTAGTCAATGAAGAGGAGAAGGTTCATTTATTGGATAGGAAATTTGTCAAATTAAAATGAGACAACTAAAATGTTTAAGACTTCAATTTTAGAACACGAGACATATATGAATAGGTAATATCTTGTGTCTGCATGCATGCTTATGTTCCCAAGGAAAACATTATGTTGATGATTTCCTGTGATCTAGTCCATTAGATGGTATTATAACTTCTTTTCTGTTGATTAAAATTTACTTGCCTATAATTTACAGTAATCTTTAACTGAAGAATATTCTTGACAGAATCTATTATAAAAACATGATAAATGATACTTTGGAATGAAGAGAAAAGGAAAGATAAATTATATCTTTTTTTTTTTTTTTTTTTTTTTTTTTTGCGGTACTTGGGGGATTGAACTCAGGGGCATTCTACCTCTGAGCTACATCCCCAGCCCTATTTTATTTTGGTTCTTTTTTTTTGAAACAGGGTCTCACTAAGTTGCAGAGTGCCTCACTAGGTACTTGAGGCTGGCCGCGGAACATGGATCTTCTGGTTTCGGTCTCCCAAATGCTGGGATTACAAGTGTGCGCCACCATGCCTGGCTGATAAATTATATCTTAATGTATACATGTTTGTAGGAGAAAGGTATTAATTTTTATAAGGAGAAAAATTAAACACTTTATCCCAACAAAAGTATTTCTCTGCAAATATGTTATCTCCTATATGAAATTTATACTACCATAAGATCTATGAGTAATTTATTACTATTGGTTTTTATACTTTGCAGAACACACTTTTGAAAGTCATAAGCTTAAATAGTATTCTAAAGTATCATAGCTACTCAGAATTATTCTTAAATTAATTTACTATGATATAAGAAAGTTCATAAGAACATTGAGAGATCAACTTATACTAATTGCTTAGAGTGATACTTTTAAATTTATGTTCCTGATTATTTTTATATTATTTCTTCTATTTTTATTTCAAGATATTTTCATTGGTATAGGTTTTCTGATTAAAAATTATTCGTGAAGTCTGGAGAATATTAATATTTTATCGTGTACAAATTTAATCAATTATTTTTATCAGAAAGTAATTTCTGGATAGCTGGTAGGTTAAAAAAGATTGTTTTCTTGGGGTAAAAACTGGTCTCAAATACTTTTGCCAATTTTCCTGGAAAGCTCAGAAGTTGCCTTTTTTTATTATCAGAGTTCATCATAGAGTTCACAGGTATGTTGAAAAGAAAACCATTTTGAGTACCTAAAAATGATCTCTGTTTGGTCTTAATGTTATTTCTATTGCATGTGTGATATTCAATTTCTTAAGACACTGTGATAATCATTTTTACTGACATTTATGATTTTGTTTGTGTGAAAATTTAAAGAACTTGCCACAGCTGCTATGGAACTAAAGCCAACGAATTTACATTTTTCTAAAGTGCCCATTTAATAAAAAATACATAGTTTCTCTGAATGAATGCCTTTAGATGAGGCACGTGCAGGGTGTTCCATCACATGCACGTCTAGCTTTTTGTTAGATAATTGTGCAATAAAAAAGGAAATGCTCTAACTTGCCTAATTTTTGAAATAGGATTTCTGCTTCACATTTTGTTATATCAAATATGTTTTATGAGTTGTTGTAGTAACAGTTTTCTTTTTCTACAAACTAGTATATTATGCTTGTTTAGAACTTTTAAGACAATATTCTCGTGGCTTTTTGTTGAATTATTTAACTTCCATTTTTTTCTCAATGCCTCTACTACATCTAGGGAGTAAGTCAGTACTTCAAAATTCACAGTTGAATCAATGTTGTTTTTATGATGGTTCCTGGACATTATAGAGCAACCAGTTTAGTTAATAGTTTTTCTTCAAGGCAACATTTATAAATACTTCTTCAGATAAATAAGTGTTTCTATTGAAACACAAACAATTGGCCAAATATAACATTTTTTTCAGTTTAAATAGAAGATGAAGTAATGAAGCAAGGGGGTTTGAAATATTTGCATTTTCTACTGTTCTGACTACTGGTACATACATACATATTTATAAAAATAACAGTTATTATTATAGCACTTGCTAGAATAGAACATTCTGGACCAGGAATGGACTTTATCAATTTCTTCTTGCTCCAGATAATGTTGAGAAAACTGAAGATCAGAACCTGCTGGTAATTTTGACCAAATTATATGAAAATTAGAACCCAGGTATTTTGACCCTTGAAGTACTGCTTCTTCAAATTCAAGTTGCTCCCTCTTCAGAGGTCTGCTGCATTTTTTTCTTGAGTTTCAGCAGTAGGTCTACAGGACTTTCTGAGTATCTGAATGCCATTTAGTAAGTTATTGTTTCTATTTGTAAAGTAACACTGATGTGGTCTGGGGTGAGAGTATTTTTTACTTGAGGTACCTTGATTTCCTCCTGGGGTGTACTAGAGGCTGAGAAAATGTGATCATGCATGTTTCAGAGTGGCTCATACTCAAGACAGATTTATTGGTCCACTCTTAGAACTGCTCTGAGCCCAACCAAGCTTTTAAACACAGTGAGTATGTGTGTCATGGTGCAATTAAAAAAAAAAAAAGGCACCATGACATTCCCATATCTGAGCTTTCTCACATCTGAAATGATGCTCTTGTTTTATTCCATGGCTTTCTTTGGATTGAAATGTATCCATTAACATTTGTGTGCTTTTCTTTTCCATCCGTCCTTCTCCATCTCATGAAAAGCACATCTGGGTAAGTTGGATCACAATGGCTATTGAACATGTTTATTTTCAGCACCATCCTCTTTTTCTTTTATCTTTAGTATTTCTCTTTTCAGTTGTAACACGAGCTGCACTGCCTCTGACATTAAGTGAAAATTGAGAAGTGTACTCATTTCCACACAGTAAAAGGAATCATTGGTTCAGAGAAATGTTCACATTCAAATTAATTGTGTGGGCCATTCAAGCACTTCTATTTCTTCGGTTTTATATAAACATATGTCAAAAGACACTGTGGGCTTCATTTCCTCTAATTCACATGCCATTCTTGAGGAGTTATTGTGACACTCAGGAAGATTCAAGTAACATGTTCAGGTCATAGTACTACAGAAGGTGCTGTGATTCTGCACCTGCCTGTGCTTTCTCTCAGGCCCTGGTTCTCTCCTTACATTATATTCAAGAGAAAGACTTACTTGTCAACTAGTAGAACTGCTCTTAGCTGGAAAAGGTTCCCATGCTCAGTCTTCCCAGCAAAACTTTTACGTCAAAAGATTACAAAGTCAAAGTAATCCCTGATTTGGGCTGAATGTGTGTTTAGCTTCTCATTCTACTGGCTAATTTTTTTTATTTTTTTCAGTACTGGAGACTGAACCCAGGGGCTTTCTACCTCTGGACTATGCCCCCAGTCCTATTTTTTATTCCTTATTTTGAAACAGGAGCTCACTAAGTTGTGAAGGGCCTCACTAAGTAGCTGAGGCTGGCTGCAAACCCAGATCTTCCAGTCTCAGTCTCCCAAGTACTGGGATTACAAGCGTGCGCCACCATGTCCAGCTTACTGGTTAATTTTCATAGCTTAAAAAACTATATTACTCAAATCCAAATTTGAAATCTTAGTCTTAGAGATAAAGTATATTTCCCAGTCCTAAAACAAAGTTTCAAAGTAAAAAGCAAAAAAAAATGCATAATATTTATAAAATATTCATATTGGTATAGACTTTTGCATCAGTAATGTGGTGAGCTCATTAAAACACTTCATATTAAGCAGAAGGTATTTCTTTTAAATTTCAAGCAAGTTTTTTCGTAAATAAAATGGTGTTGGCGAGATATAATTATATAGGAATCTATGAAAAGAATATTACCAATGGGTTTATGAATATTTTATATATGAATGCAAGGTCATGTAGTTTTTAATGTCACTTTCTTAATTAGTACTTTTATATGGTTTTTGCACTCTAATTTTAAGTTCTGGTTGCTATTACTAAGATTATATAACAATTCAGCATTAACTAAAGTTAAGCTGACTTATGATATTTAGAAAAGCTCCAGTAAGGTATTCTTAAAACAGCAGGACAAGCACTGGTTGTAATGCTAACCATCATGCTGGCTAAATGAATGCTGTAAGTTCTTTACAAAAGTAAGAAATTTTTGGACATTGGAATTTTGAACCATTGTTTCCAGGTCATTATATAAATTTGGTTTTCTGTTGTTTAATGATTTCTAAATTTCATGAAGAAAATAATTCCAAGAAATAAAAACTTAGCTTCCCCTTCCCTGATTGAGTAAAATGTTGACAAGCAAAAAGTGGTTCATTGTCCTTCATGGACTATAAGAACCTGACTTAATTGTCTGCATTCTAAAATTGATATCTTGTCTCGTACATGCTCTTAGAATGCAAACATTTTAAAACTTCAAAATTATTTCCTTTATGCAATCACTAAAAGAGAACTAAGGAGTATGTAATGTCAGAGTAAGATAATACACACATAGTGAAGATGACTACTGGAAAGATTTGGGATGCAAAGATCCCTGAATTATGAATCAGAAGCAGAGTCAAAGTCCTACCTTTCCCACTCTTTTACTATATATATATATTTGCATGACTGATGATTCTCTGTATTCACTAATATTGCTACCAAATTCCTGTCCCCACCCTTTCCGCAAGAATATTAGAGAATATTGTAACCTGAAAACATAGAATCTAGAAGTTTCCATACTGAGTGAAAGGGGGCTCGACCTTAGAAAGCACTAATCTAATCAAAATAGTATCCACATAACTTGAAAAATTACCAATGTTCTCAACTAAGTCCCCAATTACTATCAGAGAGCAAACCGTTGTCTCTTGCAAACATGAGATTATTTAGTGGAAAGTAATACAAGCCCCTCTAGTTTTCTATAACAGCAAAAGTAATTACATTGCTTAATCACATTTGTGTGTATGTGTTTGCACCTTTTTAATGGTCTTCACAATGATTAAATTCACAATAAATTGAGGAAGGAAATTATGTAAATCCCAACTCAAATTCACAAATAAATTAAATTTCTTTCCTCAGACTATGCCCTATATTTCTGAGGAGCTTGAAGAAAAAAGCAGTTTGAATATGAATGAATTGAGTTTAATGTAATCAATTTATTTCAATACTAAACCACCTAGAATGTATTATTAGAGTCTGCCTAAAACATTACTTAAATGCATCTTGGATTTTTATGTATTTTCAATGAATGCAAAAATACACAGTATTGAGGACACACAACATACACATATAACACACATACATTGTACTTGCACAAACAAAATCGCAGCATGCTGTGCTTTCAAAATCAATTTGACCTTGTTAATGTTGAATTTTAAACTCTTAATTTCATGGAGCTAAATATGTATATTTAGCTAATCAATGTTCTGAAGCAGCTGATTGGAATGTGTGGCTTATTTCTGTTTAGAATAATTATGTTAACTAAGATATGTATTTTCAGCTTACAGATGTTTAAAAAAAATCAAAGGTTAACATATTTTGTTCACATTTTCTGACCAGAATTTCAACTAGTTTCTCAAATTAGTTTTGATTTTCACAGAATTGATCAGTAAACATAGATTACTGAATAATAGAGTTATAAAAATTTATTTTGTTGAAATTTGAGGCGATCATATACTACTTACCCGCCTAAATATTGAATTTTAATGGAATAAGATATTTTATAATTAATAATAGTATGAAGTCTATGTACATTTCTTGCTGGTATTGTAGAAAGAGATTTATTCTCTGATACACTATTCAGAAGTAGATTAAATTGTCTAGTCATTTGACTTATATTTATCCTTATCAAGCCACATATTTATTTCTTCTGGTTCAATCAATAACTAAGTACTTGTCATATGCTGCAGTAAATCAATAAGCTTTTCTGAAGATAAATGTTTCAATCAGGATGATTTTGTATTTCAGTTACACAAAATCAATTTAACTGAAACAAACAACAACAAATTAAGCTTTTCCATTTCAATTATATAAACTCAGTCAAGCTTATTCTGTCCCAAGATGCAGAACCTATTTTATAGGGAATAAAAGGAAAAGCCACAGTTTCTTTGTACTCTTATAGGGTTGAGGATTGAATTGTGTGATAATAAGAAAGTAAAACACTAAAGTATTAACTAGTTAGTTACATAAATGTATCTACTGCTAAAAATAAGTGAATTATTGGAAAAGAAAAAAATGGGATCTATGTTTTCATTTTATGTATGTATGCAATGAGGAAATCTATACTATCCTCCTTTTAGAGTTATTAAATGTTCTAAAGAGGTTTATTAGTTAGGAGATAGTATGAAGGTTAAATAAGCTGACTCTGTGGCCAGGTCATTAGGGCTCAAAATCTGGCTTTGCCACTAAATGGCTCTATGACTCTAAGTGACCTCTATTCTTTACTGGCCTCATCAATAAATGTGTGTCAGTGTCTATCCTATTGTACTGTTGTGAAGATTTGACAAGTTAATCCTTGTAAAGTACCTAGGTTAGTGCTCCATATATAGTATGTGATAAATGCACATGAGTTCTTATTCTGTGAGATCTAATGCTCATTTTTTCTCTTCACTCCTTCAAACCACTGTATTATATCTCATGAGAATAGGAAATGATTTTGATGACCAAGACAGCATATTAGATAAATTGCTACTGGAACAATATATTAAATTGTAATTTAATTTTTTTGACTTAAATAAAATCATAAACTTTTTTAAAAAAGTATAATAGCTAGAGTATATACAAGTTATAGTATTATATAAAACAAATACTTCTCCCTGGGAGAAATCCTGGAATCTCAACAGGAAGAATGAAGCATGAGTTGTTTTGAAGAATGAGTTGTGGTTGCCATGACTATAATGCAAAGAAGGCAGACAGGGCACACAGAAAGTCATGGAAAGGTAGAACAGAGTGAGGTATTTGGAGAATGGCTGATATTTTCAGTACTGATGGAGCAGAAGAAGCTGGAGAGACAGCAAGGGGCCTGATCACAACAGGTCCTTTATTAAGATATTTGCTCTATATTTTGAGGACAATGGGCAGGCTTTTAAGGAGAAAGTCTTACAAAAAGATTTGTGCTAAAGAAGATGTCATTGGAGTTTTGCAAAAAGGATGGTAGGGAGAGAGTACCAAACAAGAGATAAAGACTTGGAAGGCCATTGCCATTATCCACAAAGGATGAGAGTTTGAACAAAAGCTTTGGCAGTACTCAGTTTACCAAATGTGCTTCTTAATGTTAGATATGGCACTTTATCGCTACTTGCAGCCAACCTGAGTAACTGTGATGCAAAATTCTTGTTCCTTTTTAAGTTACAGGAAGCAGTCAGAGATTAGTTAACAAAAACAAAACACTTGAAAGTCACCCTATAATCAAGAATCCTAGGTGGTTGAAAATGTTGTTTCATAGATCCCAATATAGAAATCACTCAGAAGATATTCTTGGCCTAAGCATACAGAGGGAAATTGATGATGCAGTGGGAGAGCAAGTTCTCATATCTAGGGTTTTGACTGTCTTGGATAGAGGATGAGACTTCTGCACATGATCCTAACCAATGATCCTTTGAGTGAAGCTGGCACTATAAGCATCCATATTTCAAAGGAGAAAAAAAAATACTGTGAACTGGACTGACCACAAAATATTTCATATAAAAAGGAAGTCAAGCTGAGCATGGTGGTACATACCTGTAATCCCAGTACTTTGGAGGCCGAGACAGAAGGATTGCAAGTTTGAGGACAGTCTCAATAATTTAGTGTGACCGTCAACAACTTAAAAGAACTTATTTCAAAGTAAAAAGTAAACAGTGGAGGGATGTAGCTTGGAGGTAGAACACCCTTGAGTTCAGTTCTCAGTGCCAATAAATAAACAAATAGTCAACTTAAGCAAACAGTAAGATTTTGATAGTTGCAAAGCATAAAATAAAATGATTTACCATCTCTGGAAAGTGGTACTTGCAAAGGTAGAATTAGTAATGCACAAACTATTTGTGAAAGCAAGTTGTAAATTCTAGTTAGAAGTAAGGGAAGATGACTAGAAAAGGAAATATAAACTAGGAAATTCTTTCTACCATAGGTCAAGGATAATATTCCAGGTATTCAAAGAACCATCAAGGAGCTTTCAGAGGACAGCACCATGGTTATTAGTAGTAAGACCTTGTGCCTACTAGCTGTTTCCTTTGTGTGAATCACTTGTCATCACATTGCAGGCATTTTCTCATGGAATCTTCAGTCCTCTGAGGTAGATACTGTTGTCAACTACATTTTACATGTAAAGAAACTGAGGCACAGCAAGGTAAAGGGACTTCTCAGTGGAGGTACAGCCTAGAAGAAGAGGCTCAGGAATCAAGCCCACACCATCTGATTTTAAGGGCCACTTTCTCACCCACTCTGCTATGAAATCTGTCTCCCAGGAAGGTGTTTTTTTTCATGGCAGTTTAAGAGACCAATTACAGGTTGAGAAAAAAAAAAAAAAAAGTTGACGGCAGCAGAAATAGAAAGTGAAGATGCAGTTGAAATAATGAAGAAGAAATTGACAGGCATTGAATGGAAGGTGACTAAAGTGGCCACCTTGAGTGACTCTGTATGGTATTTAGACAGTCGTATCACAAATTGGTAGTACCAAAATAGCATCCTAGACTAAGTGGTCAGAGAAGAAAATCCCTTTTAACTGACAGAAAAGAACCATCACATTGGAAAGAATATGAGGGTGAAGACATTACTGCCTCATTGTCTGTGACTCTTCTTGAGTAACTAATGAACTCCATGCCTCACACTTGCAAATACAAAAACTAAAAAATTTAAGTTTTACCATTCTGACAAAACTGCCATATGGATAGCTACTTTTCAAAAGTATTGTCTGTTACATAATTTATCATACTCTTCAAATTATGGTAGTGTTGATTCTTTTATTCTCTGGGTAACTGAAGTAAGTGAAGGAATCAGACAAATATTTTCTCAAAAAAGAAAGACGATGATTGCAGTGTAAGAAAAGCACATAATTGAATGCTTCTAAAAGGAAGTATTCAAGTAACTCTACTTTGCAAATTCCCAGTAACATTTAGGAAGAATGAACACTTCAAAACACAAATAAGCTATGCCTGTTAAATTTTATTCAGGAGTTGCTCAGTTCATTGGCATCTTGTATGTTATTTTTTTCCTTTAATCTATTCAATAATTCTACATAAAGTTACTACATCACCATGTACTTAGTACAGTGGGAGGTGGGAAAGCCAGTGAAACATAGGTCATGTGTTCAGGAGAGTACAGTATAGAAGAGGTAAGCCTTGTTCACCTTTGATAATGTGCCTAATGGGGCCTAACGCATAATAAGACTGGTAGAACTCAAGGGACAGGGTAGATTTGGGTGGGAAGAACTGAGGAAAGGCAATTTTCAATGGATAAGAAGGCCCAGAACTGAGGTAGTGAAGTGTAAAAAATGGCAAGTATTCAATTCGACTAGAGAAAAGATATCTAATAGATATATCTAAAAATGTAATTTAGGGGCATCAAGAATTATTGTGAAGCCTTTCTATGGTCAATAAAGAAAAATTTTATTTGACTATATTTATTCAATATTATAAAATTTGAGCTGGGTGGTAAGTTAGTAGATATTTTACTGTTAGAAGATGAATCTGATGATGGCCTATGAAATGAATTGCTTTGAGAAATTTTTTAAAAATGGAGAAGAGATTCAGTAACTGTTGTTTTTATTATTATTAATTCTCATAACTTATATTTAGATCAATTTATAATCATCTTCAAATATGAGGAACTTGAACCTTAACGAAATCAAGTAAGCAATCAAAGAATATATAGCTGATAGGAAGCAAATTTGGGATGCTTTCAGTCATTTTGTGAAAATTTATCACTATACCAATCACCTGTCATGGTTTGTACTGTCAGGACCCAAGGCCAGTTAACCATCATATTTTATTTGAGAACTACAGCAACTGCATCCTTAACTCTCAGCTCTGGCCTATCTCAAGTCTATTCTACACTCAGCAGCCAGAATGGCTTTTTAGTGTACAAACTGTTTCATGTCCCTTTGCTTAAACCTTCTGATGGCTTCTCATTTTACTTAGAATAAGCTCCTTGTCAGTCTCCAGGCCCGACATGCTCATGTTCACTCTTGCCTGCCTCTCTCTTTCATCTCCCTGGCCATAACTCTCCCATCCTTCAAGATACTCCAGGCACACTGGCCTTGTCTGCCTTCTTTCTATTGTTCACACATCCAATTCCACTTTTCCCTGAAAATATATGCTTGTTTCTCCTGCTTGAAATATTTTTCTCCATGACCCTCACTGTCAGTCCCTTTTCAACATGCAAGTGTCAACTCAACTATTGCCTCTTCAAAGGGACCTTCCCAGGACACTGTAGGCAGAGTTGTACTCCCACTCACAGCCATAATGCCTTGCTTTGTTCGACCTTCTCCCAAGCACATCTCAGTGCCTCAAACTATTTTGCTTTGTTTATTTGCATGTGTATTTACACAAATCTTTCTTTCTCACTAGAACACATGATCTTTGAGATCAGAGATTCAGTTGGCTTTATTCTGATGAGCACAAAATGTGACATACAGCAGGTCTAAAAAATCCAGGTGAATGATTTGTAGGAAAATGGATGGAACTGGAGAACATCATGCTAAGTGATATATGCCAGACTCATAATGTCAAGGGTTCCATGTTTTATATGTGGAAGTTAGAGAGGAAAAGAGAAAGAAAAGGGACCGCTTGAAAATTTGGAGAGAGACCATTGCAGTAGGAGAAGGGATTAGAGGAGAGAGGAAGAGAGGAAAAGAGGAGGTACAGGAAGAAAAGAGACCAAATAGTGCTGTGTGCATATATGAATGTATCATTATGAACCTCACTGTCACGTACAATTCCACCAATAAAAAAAAAAATCAGATGAATGATTGCCCAAGTAACTCAGTTAGTCAAAGGGCATACAAACCCCTGCTCTCAAGCTCCTGGAATAGAAGAGAAAAACTTATAAACCATGATATTTATGGATAGGGAAGATTGCTTAGACCTAGGAGAGGAAGTAGTACATGTTGCTTCAAGTACAAGAGAGTAATGACTTCAGAAAGGAAGCAGATTGTATTGTTCAGAAAGGAAGCAGAAGTGGGGTGTATAGCTCAATGGAGGGCACTTGCCTAGCATGGTCCTGGGTTTTTACCACCAGCACCACACACACACACAAAAAAAAAAAGAAGCAGAATTCTGGATAAAGTGAGTTGGGGATAAAAGGCAGGGAGACAGTCAGACAATATTGTTCAGTGTTTAGTATAGCAGAAACATAAATTACAAGAGCAAGAATGGAGGTCGGAAGTCTCTGTCCATGCTCCCCTCAATTAGGTTGGTTATATTTGCAATTGCTGAAGAGAGTCAACAAAACCTAAAAAGAGAATCTGGTACAGAGTTGAATGCCTATAATCCCAGCTACTCAGGAAGGCAGCCTGGGCAACTTAGCATACTCTGTCTCAAAAATAATATAAAAAGGGTTGGGAATGTAGCTGAGTGGTAGAGCATTTGCCTAGCATGTGCCACGCCCTGAATCCAATCCCAGTACACGCAACCTCCTCCTCCCACAAACAAACAAACAAACAAACAAACACACCCAAAAACCAAAACCCCAAAATTAAAACCACTTAAAAGAAGAAGCTATACATTTCAATTTGTATTTATTCATTTACCTGCTTCACCTAGATTAGGAGATATGCCCTAACTTTATTTATATTTTATAGATATAAATATAAATTTTATTTTATACACTTTTGATCCGTTAGACATTTTCGAGTTTAGTCATTTCTAGGATGCCCATTCTTTGTTCCTGTCCTCAGATTAGGCATAAAGCAGGGGCTTCTCTCTGCATATTTATGGACATGTGAATTAATTATAGCCCCAAGTGTTTACCACATGGTGAGCCTCCCTAATATGTCTCTGTAATTCATTGACACCATAACAAAGAGAATCTATGAGAATATGTTTCTTGAAAATTCACAGTGATTATGCTTTACAAATACAAAATGACCTCCCTTAAAATTATCCCACCTTTTTCATTGAGTCTTTACACAAGTTATGACAACTCTGTGCTTATCGCTTCCTCTCACCTCTCAAAATAAGTGCTACTGGTGTCCTTGAAATTGAGTCTAAATCTTAAAACTAAAATTCAAGCCCATAACTAGAGTAACGTTTAACTATCCTTTTGGAAAATATCATGGAACATTAGATTACCTGATTTAAGAAAATAAAGAGATAAAGGCAAACAAAAGTGTTTTTCACTCCTGAGTAAAAAGATGGTGTTTAGAGTCAATTTTGTAATGGGAGAACTGATCACATTCACATTCTAGAAGAATTGTCACTTGACCGTTAAAAGGTTGAATTCCATCTATAAAGAACATGCAGTCCAAACCAAATACCCTTCCACACATGACCTGGTCAAGCAGAACTCTGATGTATCCGAAGTGCTTATTTGTGCCAAATCAGTTTTGGCTATTTCCTAAAAGGTTCAGATAACTATTATTCTTACAGTGTTTCAAATTTCTGATAAGAACAAGCATGCCCCATACAATTAATGATATCACTAATAATCATTTAGCAGATCATTAGGTATCAAACTTACTGATTTCTAACATTATTATAAATTATTATAACATTATTTCTAAATTATTATAACATTGCCCAAATTGTTTTATTTTCCCAACACTGCTTCTCTCCCAACCAGGATCTCCAGATTTTTTTTTTAACAATTCATACTCCCCTTGCTTAACAAGCAGGACTGGAGTTGTCTTATGAATCACCTAGGCCTAGTGTAAAACCCAGCTATCCATTTCCAGTCTTGCCTGTTTCTTCACAATCTTAAGTGTGTCCTGTTAAAGCTTTTGCTTAAGATTCAGCCCTAGATGTTAGAGACCAAAAGGAAGCGTTTGTTGAACTTGGTCTCCCTCATCTTATTTCTTTGAGTTCTATTACTAAAGCTATTATGGTATGAGACTTGTAATTTAAACAAAACAAGACTTTCTCAAGGGCCAGGTTGCTCAATAATTTCCCAATCACTAGGTTCCCACCAGTGATCCTCAGCCAGATCAGACACTTGGGATCAGCTAGAATCAGGGCTCTTCTGGTGAAAAAAAAAAAAAAAGCTCAAAGGGACATAGGACACACACACACACACACACACACACACACACACACACACACTTCACCACCAAAAAAAAGAAGCTTTTTGTTATTTAAAAATCTGAAAATCTGAACACGATTGTGAGGTAAAATAGCAAAAGATATTTGAACTACAAAAAAAAATCACAAAATCCACATAGGCCAGGTATGGTGGCACACACCTGTAAACCCAATAACTCATGAGACTGACACAGAAGAATCTCAATTCAAGGCCAGCCTGGTAACTTAGCCAGATCTTGTCTCAAAATAAGAAATAAAAAAGGGTAGGAATGCAGGTAGAGAGCCCCTGGTTTCAATCCCTCATAACACATGCACACACATACACAGAACAAACACACACACAATAAATAAAAAATTATGAACACAACTTTATTGAAATAAGAAGCACCTACGTATGAACATGACCAACCATGTTGCTCAACATTCACAACTATTTACTGAATATTTCTTGTGCCTGGCTTTGTTCTACACTCATTTCTCAATAGAATATTTAAGAACACTGGTCTTCTCTGAGCTGTATCCTATTGGCACATCAGTCTTGGGAGTAAATGATAGACTGTGAGAAGTTAAATGCCATAAAGAAACCCAAGACGGTGGGGGGAATAAATACCCAGTAGAGAGTTGGAGAAGTAGAGAAGGAGACAGTCAGAGAGAAGGTGACAATTACATAAAGAGTTAAAACAGGTGAAGGATTGAGCCATGTAGAGATACAGGGATTATTCCAGATAGCAGGAACAGCAGGTGCAGAGCTCTTGAGACAGATAGGTTTGTAAAGAACCACAGGAGACCTGTGCTGACCAGAGGTGAGAGTTAAGTCAGAGAGACAAGGAAGGTGGAGAGGGCCCTATTAATTGCTTCAGCTAGTCTCAGGAAAACAGGGAGTTATTGGAGAGTTATGAGCAGAGAAGGTACATCATCAGGTGTAAGTTTTAACAAGCTCACATTGGCTTTTCTGATGAAATTTTATTAGGTGGTAGAAGTTTCAAAATTCAAGTGTTAAAATGTTTTTGTACAATTTCAAATAATTTGCTTTTGGAAATGTTATATGTTTCCTGGATTGTTGGTGCATATTAACTTGATTTTTTTTACTAAATTAATCAAAAACAATTGTAAATGTCTTTTCGTTTCTTCCTACTTAATACCACTCACCTATTGAGTAACTGGAAGTATTCTTTTCCCTATTGGGTATAACTCTACAATTCTTACATATGTTCTTCTTACACACACTCCACACTCCTCTGTATCATGACTGCTTACCCTGCTTAGAACAGCACCCCAAACTCTTTTCTGCTTGCCCTTCACAACCAGTTCAGTTGCTACAGAGCTTTTACTAATCATTTGCATTCTTATTAACCAAAAAAAATTATTAACATCTCAAATCCTTACACTCATAATGTGCATCCCGGAATTTAATAAGCTATTTGTGTATTGTAAATTTTTTGACTGTTTCATGTGTCTATCTATCTAACAAGGAATCTCCTAGAATACTCGGTCCATGTCTCTATTTTCTACACTGAGCTCAAGTCTTGGCTCAGGACAGGTGCTCAATAAGTGCTTGATAGTTAATATTTTTGATCCTTCAATCAATTTCTATAAATATATCTGCCAAAGTGAGACTAAGCTATTCAAAACTGACTATCAGTGAAGGAATGTCACGGGAAGGCACAAGGGAATAGGTGATAGTAAAGCAAACTAGAAGAAATGCATGCACTTTTTCACCTCATAGGTGCTGAATAGCTTATGTACAGGACTCACCAGTACTATCTACTCATATGAAACAGCAGTCAATTTATGTGTCATTTCAGCCATAACTGCAATTTTTGCTTTGCCCCCTTGCTAATTTTTTCATGCATTTTTATTAGTAGCATCTATTGCAGACATAGGAAGCTCTAGTGTTGAAAGGCATTTTTGATTATGTACCAATATGATAAGTCAGCTATAATAGTAGGAAATAATCAAGTATATTATTTGGGAGTTCATATATGATGTTTTGAGGTACTTCCAACCACAAAAGACACACATTCAAAATAAAGCAAGTATCATACTGTGTTTTTAATCACTTGCATGTATGATTCTGTCTTAAAAAGGAACAGAAAATATATTTTTCAATATACTCCTGGCCAGGTGTATAGCACTTTGAATTTCAATGGGAAAACACAGCTGCTGTCTCAAAGGAAAATGATCTCAAGTTGATTTTGTAAGTGAATGTCAGTTCTAAAAATCTCAGTAGTGGGGGCAATAAATTTATGATGAATTTTTCAGGGCTCTTATGTCATCTTTTTATTAAAAATAATCATCTATTTTCATTGACGTACTTCCATTGAAAACAGTAGTGATTATAAATGAAAAGATGTATGCTGCTCAACTCTGCACCTTTCATTGCTCTCTAGTGATGGAAATCAAATTATATTGGGGTTCTCTCCAAATGAGATGTAGTTTTTGGCTACCTGTAAGTGTCAGAAATTAAGAGCTTAGGCAGCACGATGGAAAGGTGATAACGGTCTGTTTGAGTTTGCACAATTGCAGGACATTACAGTCACTTAGAAATTTCAAACTGGTGGCTATAGACTGTAGCAAGTTTTTGTTTTCTAGTACTTTGGATTTGCCTTAAGAAAATGCATTCTCATGGTGCATGAGTACAAACTTCGGTGCTTCTGGTTGTCTTCTCCTATGCCTGTTTTATCCTTTGCTGATACTTCCTTTGTAGTCTAATACATAGTCAATGTTTATAAAAGATCTATAACATACTTGGAATGAATATTGCCTGACTGTTGGGGCAGGAGTCTTTATAGACTCCTGCAAAAGATCGAGAGTGTTAATAGTGGAATTCAAATATTCGCAAAACAAGATGTAGTTTTAAAATCTAGGCAAAGAACTAACACCTAAGATAGATTCCTGAGCCCAGAAGTTGTACTGAAATCAAGCACATCATGAGAAAGAGACTCAAGTGACCAAGTGTATCTTCGGTATTTATATACAAGCGTTTTCTCTGCTGTTGACATAGTAAGGAGAAGAGAGAAAGGCAGATGGAGTAAGTGAGATTTGGATCTCAACATACATGTATGAATATGGATATGTGAGCCATTTTCTTATTAAAGGGATATTTGCTGATAATGTAATTCAGCCCTTTAGTCTATTAGCACTTAATGTTCAAATTTTAGTGAATAAATGTTGGGGGAAAATTGCTTTTAAATGTCTGTTTCACTCCAAAGAAAATCAATGGGTGGTTTGTGTGTATTACTCAAAAAAAGAAGACGCCCTGTTATTCTGTATTGTTTCATTACAAGTTATAATGGACTAATGGGTACTTTAAAATATTGCCATTAAAAAAAATCGCAAGCAGCTTTTTCTATACTACTTAACAAATAATCTCTGCTGCGTACTTCAGGCATGAACTTCTTGAAGAAGCTCGGAGGAAAGGATTACCTTTCGCCCAATGGGATGGACCCACTGTGGTCGCTTGGCTAGAGGTAAGAGAATCAAAACAGAAGGCTCTCCAATCCATCGCAACTAATAGTTTTTTTAGAGACAGGTAAAAGTAGGTTTCTGAAATACTAGTTTCCCAGCAGCCTAGAGTTGTTCACAAAGGAAATATTTGCTTTATCTAGGGACCTGTGAACATTGTGATTTCACGCTGACACTTTCTTGTGATTATAGCAGAACAAAGCACAGGGCAGGAGAAAAGGAAATGACTTTAAATTCCACCCTCTTTGTGTATACAGCAGGAGGAGAAGCAATTACTGATCCACCTCTTGGTGGTTGCAAGAAAATGTCTCTTTCTAGCCACTATTCTTCATCAGCAGGTTTCAGAGAAGAGCTACCTCTATATTGAACACGTCTGTTATCCCCAATATAAAGGCCACTAATCAGATAGAGAGCTGTTCCTTTGCTTATCTTTTAGCTCCTGGACATGATTGTTGAAAGTCTAGGCACCAGCTTGGGTTAAACACTTGGTGAAGCAGAAGGCTTATCCCCTTGTTTCCAAATTGAAAAACAAACAAAAAAATCAGTTTAATTCATGTTCATTCAGTTAATTTTTAAATTTAGGTTACATTCAAGTGAATGAAACAAGAACAACATTCAGAATTTCTTCCATAATACAGTGTTCTGGAGAATCAAAGCAATACATTAACAGCAGAAGACAAATAGGTTTTTCCTCACTGTCAAACAGCAATATGTTATTTAACTACAGAGAACCCTTTCATGCCACTTATCACTTATCATTGGCCTTCCCATTCAGTTCCCTAATGTGGGCTAGAATGACGTCAGTGTCAGGGGATAGAAGAATCTAGGTTTTTCTTGCCTGGCAGAGGAACTAACACACAGTGTTTTAATGGCCTGGGGTTATAAAGTTTTCTGCTTTCAGTATCATATCATATTGGAGAGCTACCTAATCTGGAGAAAAATTAAGACTTACTTTGTTTAAAAATAGACTTGCATAGATAGATATAAAAACCTGCTTTTTTCTTGGAGTAACAAGCAAGCCTGTGTCTGTCTTTTATTCTTTTATATCAGTCAGGGGAATTTTAGCATAGTAATAATCAGAGCTGCTACTTCCAAACATGTCCTTAAAATTACTATATTTAACAAAAATCAGTTACAACATAAGATGCTTAAGAAATCACACCTTGAGAATGGTAGGAGTCCTTTGTTCAGATTTCAACGATAAAATGAACTGCAGTTTGACAGAGAGCTGCTATTTTGGCAGCTCAGTTATGAACAATCCTTCAGTTTAAAAAAAAAAAAAAAAAAGCAACAACAACAACAAAAAACCCCACAGCTTTACTGGCATTAAGATGCCAGTAAATGACAGGCAGTTGAAGTTGGTGCTAATTAAGCCTATGCAGAGCACACAGAAATTGCTCATAACGTGATTCCTAATGTGACTCAAAGTATAAATGGAATAAACAAGATGAATGAGCTGGGAAAAATGAGAGCTCTTGACTCTCACCTCCTTCCGCACCTCCTGAGCGCAGGGTCTGTAGAGAATGTGGTGAAGGAGGGAGTCTCCCGCTCCACACCTCATCTATCCACGTCAAACCTCTTCAAAGTCTAATCACAGATAATACATGGAATGATGCATTGCCAGCATTTGGATCACATTAACTAGTGTCTAAATCCAAATATTTTGCACAAGTGAAGGGTGCAAATTCATGAGGGCCCAGCAAAGGTATATTTAAATGTTCGGTTATTTTGAAACAGCTGGAGTTTATAAACTAAAAAAGCAATCCTCTCTTCTGTCATGTCTAACAGACCCGTCAAGGTAAAGTCAATTCCTTGTGCCTAACCTGTTGGAAAATTACATAAACTATGTAGCCCCTGTACTTAAGTCCTCTCTCCCTCTTTTTCTTGTTTCAATCACAGCCCAGGCCACATCGATTCAGAGATTTGTCTTTTTGTCTCTTTGCCTCCCCTCTATATATAGTCCTTTAATGAGAAATTTATAGGCTAAAAGAATGTTTGTATTAGTCATGTATTGCTATACAACAAATTATCCCAAACCATTGCATTTATTACCTCACAGCTTGTGTGGGTCAGGTGTACATTAGCAGGTGGGAAAGGTGCTTTAGCTATCCTGCATGCTCTGATCAAAGTCACATGGCTAGAGATGGTAAAGTTATCTCATCTGTGACAGAAGTTCTCTGCACTCACAACTCCAAAGGAAAATTATAAATTGAAGTCATTCACTGAGTAAACATTGATTGAAACCCTTACTAAATGCAACTTGCAGCTATTCTTCCTATCCTGACACACAAAGGGGAATTTGGTACTATACAGATAGCCTGGCATGGTGATACATACCTGTAATCCCAGTATTTAGGAGACTGAGACGGAAGAATCACAGATTTGAGCTCAACCTCAGCAACTTAGTGAGACCCTCAGCAATCTAGTGAGACCTTGTTTCAAAAATAAAAATAAAAAGGGCTGGAGGTATAGATTGGAGGTAGACTGCCTCTGGGTTTAATCCCAGTACCACAACAAAAATTAAATAAGTAGATGAATAATAAACAAATTCAATCTCTAAAGCCAGAATACCACAATTTTGTATCTTGGTTTCATCATTACCTAACTGACGTTTTTGAACAAATTATTTAATTTCTCTGCATCTATCTCCTTTGGGGGAGGGGATAATAATATCATGTATTACATTGGGTGTGAGCAATAAAGGAATATATATATATATTTGTAAATATATATATTTATAATGCTTAGAATAATCTCTAGGATATAGAATACACTAAAATGTTGACGATTGTGTGTGTGTGTGTGTGTGTGTGTGTGTGTGTGTGTGTTTTCTATCCAACAGCTCTGGTTGGGAATGCCTGCCTGGTACGTGGCAGCTTGCAGAGCCAATGTGAAAAGTGGTGCCATCATGTCTGCTTTATCGGACACTGAGATCCAGAGAGAAATCGGAATCAGCAATCCTCTGCATCGCTTAAAGCTCCGATTAGCCATCCAGGAGATGGTTTCCCTAACAAGCCCTTCAGCTCCTCCAACATCTCGAACTGTGAGTTAATTTGTGCTCTTCCTTCCCGATGCTGGGCAAATAGTGGCATGTCTAAGTCCACAGAGCAAAACGTGACAGCACACATTTCCACGCCAGCCTGAATTATTCTAAAGAGATTTAGCTTGCTCTTCATTAACCTTGCTGCTACTTTTAATAGGTTTTCAATTGAGGAGCTGTGATTCATATCAGACTTGAAGGCTGCAACCCAGATAGACTTTTGAGCTAGCATTTAGACTAGAGTTTAGACTCTTCTGCCAGGCACAAAGATCCTGAGCTTGCTAATTTACAGCATTTTCTTTTCTTTATTATTATTTTCTTTTCCTTTTCAATGTAATCCAGAATCTTCTTAGAAAATAAGTTGTAAGCACTATCACATTCTGAAAATGCAGTACTTGACTCATTACTTTTAAGCAATTTTCATAATTATGAAATTATATAAGGTTTGATGTCTTATAAATGCCAAGTAGAATGTCTCCATTTAAATTCTGTTCGCTAATTTATAAATCCCTGCTACTTTATAATTTTGTCCCTAACCTAACATTAGAAAAGAATGTTTTGAACGGCATGCATGATGGCAAATTCAAACACTAAGAACAACTCCCAAATGATACTTCATCCTTTTTTTTACTCCATTCTTGACTTACATATTTTGCTAATAAAGACATGATTTGTGATGATACCTAGATTTATCCAGTCCCATGTCTTATATGGCACAATAAAATGTAGGAGGATGAAACAAATTTGACAGTGCACAAAAGCTAGAAAAGTGATGTTACTTTATTGTAGTTTTCAGGCAAAAATTAACTTGAGGGTAACATTATACATAAGGTCTTAAATAATTTTAAATAATTTGCTTCATTTCTATCATATTTATACTCATTTTCTTTCCCAATGTACCAAATTTTAATATTCCCAGTACTTGGGAGGCTGAAACCGAAGGATCCAGGTTCGCAGTCAGCCTCAGCTACTTAGTGAGGCCCTCTGCAACTTAGTGAGACCATGTTTCAAAATAAAGAATAAAAAATAGGACAAGAGATGTAGCTTGGAGGTAGAATGTCCCTGGGTTCAATCCCCAGTACTGAAAAAAAAAATCAAAATAAATTCTAAAAAAAAATGGGGTTGGGAATGTAGCTCAGAGGTAGAATGACCCTGGGTTCAATCCCCAGTACCACACACACACAAAAAAGAAAGAAATTCAAAGTCAAATTAAAAAGACATGTCCTTCTATAATTTCATTTCAGCTTCTTCCTAAATAACATGTATGAAATATATATATTATGTGTATTATATGATATATAATACAGATGATATATAATACATATATGCATATAACACATATGTAATACATATATTACATGCATACATATATGTATAGTATATGCATATATGTTTATTTATATTACATAAATACATGTATGTATTATATTTGTACATATAATTTTAAATAACATGTAGGAAATATATACATAAATTTTTAATTTTTCTATCTATAATATTGTTTTTACATGGCTTATAATTATAAACTATAGTTAGAATATTACTCAGGCTAAAAGATAATTCAGACTACATTGAAAATAAAACTGAGAAGGCCATTAAAATAGTTATTATAAACCCAATTCATTTTGGATTTCCTAAATAATTTCCAGCTAAGAAAGAAGTATTCCAATTGGTTTAAATCAACACTCTCCTCCAAAGAGCACATGCAAGAAAAAAAAATATTTAAAATCTCAAATGCTGCAAAAATATGAGCAAAGTCCCAACATCCAGATATAAAAAGAGTATACTTTATTACTTTTAGTTAGCAGTATAGTCCATTTCTTAATGGAAAACAGAAAAGTCAGGCACTATTTTTCTAAAGATGTTTAAACTGAAGCAGTTTAACTATATAATATTAAAGGTAAGGTTTCAGTCAGTTGTTTCATGAACAGGCAGAGTTGGAGAAAGCTTATGAAACTCTTCAAGATCTAGCCCAGTCCACTGCAAAGGCGTTTCCTCTCAGGTCCAGATCCCAGCAGTACAGAATTACTTTCAATTTTTTACACTTCTATGCCAATTATGACCTTGACCATTCCTCTTTCTGCAACCATTCAGCCTGGAACGTTCTTCCCACCAGGATCACATCTCCCCAACGCACCCATCATTCAGTTCCTGTATAGTATGCCTCTGAAAAGCTTTTGCTTAACTCCCCAGATCTAGGTTTGGTTCCTTTCCTGAGTTACCACTATAAACTTATAGAAATAATTTTTAAAATTCTCTCTCTTCTTGATTTACCCCCCTGTAAACCAAGAAAGAACAGTATCAAGTTTCCACAGGCCCCAGGCCTTAACTCATTGCCAGGCAAATTGTAGTTACTTTGTAAATGCTCATCTTAAAAATTATCATTGCATGAGTCACTCTAACTACCATTACAAAAGATATGAAATATGTATGGCTCTGAATTCAGAGAGGGAAACTATACTCAGTTGACCAGGATGTTTAGAATAAGATGATATAATTAAATCCTAACTGAAATAGAAGCAAATTACTGTGGAGTTCCCAGGAAGGAGAAATCACATCTGACTTGGTGAAGCTTCAAAAAGGAAATACTTGAAGGGAAGAATATATATATGTACATATGTATACATATATATATACATATGTATATATATATTGTTTATAGCATTTAAGCTTTATCTTTAACTTTAGAATTAATAAATTATGCCGGGCGTGGTGGCGCACGCTTGTAATCCCAGCATTCGGGAGGCTGAGACCGGAGGATCCGGGTTCGCGGCCAGCCTCAGCTACCTAGTGAGGCATTCCGCAACTTAGTGAGACCCGGTTTCGAAATAAAAGAGTAAAAAAATAGGGCTGGGGGTATAGCTCGGAGGTAGAACGCCTCTGAGTTCAATCCCTAAGTACCGCAAAAAAAAAAAAAAAAAAAAAAAAGAAAATAAATTATCCCACATAACACTTGTAAAATACATAAAAATATAAAAACAACTCAATAATCTTTAAAAGTATTAAAATTAATGATTTTAGAGATAATCTATATTAAACTTTTTACTTTTAATCTTTTGATAAAGACCTCTCCAATTATAAAGATGTATTATTCACATAACAGTACTGTATACTTTTCTTTCAAAACTTAGGAATAAAGCATTAATATATTCCTCACTTCATTAAATATTAAATTGCAGTGTAATTTTTAATTTCAACATATTTTCCTTCAATAAGTACTATAATTTATATAACCAAATCACTACTATTAGTCATTTTTCTTATTCAGCAATATTAATTCTATGTACATATGCACACATGATTATATTGTTGTATAAGCTGTTATTATTTCCACAGGAATATTTATACATAGGGCCTTTATATTCTTCATTGTTTTTAAACATTAATTACCAAATAGTATTTTGTTGTCATTCCCCTCCTTTTGCCAATATTAGTTATCTCATTGCTTAAATTTATATTTTTCACTAATAGTAAAGTTAAATTTTAAAAATATTTTAAATGAACTAGTACTTTTATGGATTATTCATAACTTTTTAGCTTTTATAGAATTATAGAAATATTTATCTTTTTATTATGCAAGATACATGAGACAAGTTATGTCTCTATATTTTTAAAATGACCTGCTAAATACTTCTTCCTTTTTTTTTTTTTTTTTTTTTTTTTGCGGTCCTGGGGATTGAACTCAGGGGCATTCTACCTCCGAGCTATACCCCCAGCCCTATTTTTATTCTTTATTTTGAAACCGAGTCTCACTAAGTTGCAGAGTGCCTCACTAGGTAGCTGAGGCTGGCCACGAACCCGGATCCTCCAGTCTCAGCCTCCCAAATGCTGGGATTACAGGCATGCGCCACCACGCCCGGCATACTTCTTCCTTTTACTCCATTTACATGAAAACATTTACTCATTTCTCAGATGTTTCAAATTCAATTTGCTTTTCAAGACAAAATTCTTACATAAAATTCTCACCAAGAACCTAATGCAGCCAGACACAATGGCACAAGCCTGCAATCCCAGCTACTTGAGAGGCTGAAGCAGAAGGATCATAAGTTCCAGGTCAGCCTTGCACTTAGCAAGAACCTGTCTCAAAATTTTAAAAGATATAGTATAGAGGTAGGGCACTTGTCCAGCATATTTGAGGCCCTGCATTCAATTCTCATTACAAAGAAAGAAGAAGGAAGGAAGAAAGGAAGGATGAAAGGAAGGGAGGGAAAGAAAGTCTAATACATAAAATGAATAATGACAAATCTTAAAGATATCACCTGAATTACTCATTAGCATTTATACTTGGAAAATACAAAAGCAGTGTTTGTTTAAGAAATATTTTCACAAAATCTCAGGAGCAAAATACAAGGTAGTTAGGCTTGTATTTTGTTTTGTTTTATTTTATTTTATTTTTAACTGACGAAAACTTCGGTTTATTTCCGGGCTGGATAAAGTGGACTGGACCCAAAAAGGAATATCAAAAGGTCACATTTGTTATTCCCCTAGGCCAGCCCTACATTTCTAGCTTTCTGTTTCTTTTTTCAAAGCTACTCTTACTGTAGAAAACCTCTTACCTAATTGGATAGGGATGGAGCTATCGGTTAATTAAAATTTGGTTCAAGAGAGATGTCACAAAGAATAAGTACATTCTTTAAGTACTTTTTCTTAAGTAAAACTATGTGAATATTCAGGCATCTGCAAATTTAGATGAAGCATCTGGGACTCTTGACGTTTCCAGTGCCTGGAGTGCTACATTATCTTCCTTTGATGACTCTATCCATTAAACATCTTTACTTTTTCTAGTTTGGATTTCTTTTAAATGATAATTTCAAGATAATCTAAAGAACTATTTGAGCACAAATCCTTGTAGACACTTACGGTTTCTTCCCTGAACTCTAATAAAATTGTATCTCATTGATATTATGTTTTAAGATTTGCCTTTATCTGTTCTTTTCAAATAATTCAATTTAGTGTTTATACATGAACAAAATTTCTTAGGTTTTTAAGGTAATATTTATTTAAATTGCCTAGATAAAAAAAAGAAGTAAAAGCAAATGCACTGGAGAAAAATAGGTTTGGGAACAAAGATAATCTTCAGCCCACATATAATTCAGCAAGTTTATTTAAAAAATGTAAGGCATAAAGACAGTAGTCACCACAGTATATATGGGAAATAGTATTTATAACACTAAATTTTTGTTTACTAGAATTTCTACAGCAATAGAAGTTAGTAGTTGGGAGCTGTAGCACAGACTGCCCAGGGCAGTGGATAAATGATATTAAGGGGTTTGCAGTGGACCACAGGCAAAGTCTATGATGTCTGTCCTTCATGCTTTATGACCTACTTTTTGTATTTTTTTATGCTTGGTCCCAAGGTCCCCGTGCCCTCATGTCCTTTGGTTGCTGAAAGCTTCCTGTTCTAGTTATTCTGCTAGGGATACTCTTCTTTTGAAACTCTCATCCTCTTAATCACTCCTTCATAATTTACCCAGGAAAAGGTGGGGAGAAAAAGCAATCTTTAAGAATAATTCACTTAATACATGTGGGCTTGCTTGTTAAAACCTCAACTCATTTCTACTTAACTGGGAGGTATAGAAGTTATTTTGTGGATTACTTTACATCATCATAGGGTAGGTAAACTGTGCTCCTTTTAAGTAAAACTGGACATCAGAGGGAAGCAACTGACATTCAACTTGTGGAAGTTTGCCAACCATACTTCAGAACAGCCCCCTTGGTATGGACTCATTTTTCAAGTAAAGAGACAGATAAAACCATAGCTTCCAGCATCTTCCTTATCCCAGAATCCTAGGATAGACTCAAACACAGGCTGTAAGATAACCAGTGAAAGAGATAATACAATTCTCTATTCCAGTATGGGATAATATTGGTCAAGTTTCTTATAGAAGGAATGAAGTCTTCATTATTTGGACTCAGAAGCAAAGTGGAAGTGATAGAAACCATTTTAAAACAAGAATAGCTTAAATAACACATTTTTTCCTCAAATATTCATTATTGAAACTAATTTTGAACAAAAATATAGCCACTTGGGCAAAGCATTGATCAGTGGGGGTAGAAAATGTGGCAGATTAGTGGAAAGTACTTTTTAGTATGGTACACTCTTCCTAAGGTCAATAAAAAGCAGTTTTCTTTCAGATGATGTGATGTTTCATTATGCAACTTTCTGTTTATAATGGGCACCATTCCCAAATCTAGGAGTATAGGGGAGGGTCTTTTAATGACATAGATGTTCATATTTTAAATATATTCTATAAGTGTACATAGATTTATCTTATAGGAAAAAGTTGGCTATACTCAAAGTTATAAAATAGTATAATAATGAGAATTTTATACATAAATGTGATACAATACTTTTGAAATATTTATGATTATCTTGTAAGATAGAATCTTTACTGTCCAATTCCCTTTATTACTGAAGTACATATACTTTTGTGTGTGACACAAGCACACATATATACACAAAAACATACCTACCATTTTATGACATATATATATATATACATATATATCAAGTTGTGATCATCAATTGAGTTTATATAGTTACTTTTGAAATTATATGGAACTATAGTGCAAAAAAAGTCAAACATCATGGAATCATGTAAATGGTAGAAAAAAACAGATTGAATTATAATGCTAACTTACTGACCATTTTGATACTAATTCTATTGCTTCCAATTCTTTAAAACTGTACCCATTCCAAAACAAGGAATAAGTAATATATAGGATGTAAATTTCACTGATGTGTTTGGATAATCTTGAAGTTTTCATAAAGGTTTTTTTTTAGTGAAATGGTAGAATTTGATGGAAATCGTTTTCAGTAGCCAGTATTTTAAATAATATACCTGACCTATAGGTGACTAAGTGGACTTTGGATTAGAAATTGTTTATTATTCCATATATAGAACTAATAGCAAGTATTATTTTATTTAGAAAGCAAATGGGACACTAGGTATGGTGGTATACTCCTGTAATCCCAGTACTTGGGAGGCTAAAACAGGAGGATCAGTTTCAAGATAAGCCTCAGGAATCTAGCAAGACCCTTAACAACTTAGCAAGACCTGTTTCAAAATAAAAAAAGGGCTAGGGGTATAACTCAGAGGTGGACGGTCCCTGAGTTCAATCTTCAGCACCTAAAAAAAAAAAAAAGAAAGAAACCAATGAAATTTCATATTAGAAAGACTAGTACCCACTAGAGAAAAAAAATTCCCTTTATACTATGTTCTTCTTTATAATGATTTAGCATAGTGCAGAGGAACAAGGAAATATATAGATTTTGTAATTTAGTAGTATTTTGTGAGGCTGAAAATATATTTTCTTAAATTCAAAGTAGCATTTCACAATTGATTTTTCTCTTTTCAAGGACATTAATGAATCAATATTATGTGAATAAATCTTGGTAATAATGCAACAAAGTGTATGTTTGTTGAATAAATAAAATTACATTAAAATACAAAGTTAAAAATACAAAATTAAAAATACAGAAATAAAATTACAATAAATCACATCATTTTGTGAAGAAAAAACATGAGAATGCATTCTTCTATGTCAGTTCTTCATTATGACAGAAGTAGATCTCATGGCCACATACATTTGAAATGTAAACTTTGGCCATGCCCTTTTTGTGTGTCCATGTGGTACTAGGAATTGAACCTAAGGACATTCTTCCTCTGAGCTAGACCCCAGTCCTATTTTATTTTTTATTTTGAAACAGGGTCTTGCTAGGTAGCTGAGAGGCCATCCTCGAACCTGTGATGCTCCTGTCTCAGCCTCCCAAGTACTGGGATTACAGGCATGCACCACCAGGCCTGCCTGACCATGCCCTATTTTCTGATTAATAATCACAGAAGTATCTTTTTAAAGCTTCCCTCACCCTGGGCCATGAGCTTCACAGCATGCTTCTGTCTAGTTGATTCTTTGGAGTAGAAGAAAAGGGGGCTCTGAGCAAACCAGCTCTACTGCCTCTGATGCATGCTAGAGCAAGGGCACTGTGGCGAGCTGAGTCGCTGTTGACTTACAGAGGCACTGCTTTTCTCTTTACCCCTGCTTGCCTCTCTGGATTCCACTGCTTCTGTCTGGGCTTCTCATTAGCCTTCAGGCAACGTTTGGGTGACTCATGAAGAAATGGAAACTCTTGCAGCACCAGCGAAAACGGTTAGTCTTTACAACTTTGTTGAACCTGAAGACACTTGATTCTGCTGCTAAAAAAGTTTAGATTGACTCCTCATTTTTAATATAATTATATAGTTTTTTGTACTTTATCATCGTGGGTACAGAGTTAACCAAAAAATAACAAAAAGAGTTATGGTTATAAAAATAATTTTAAAAAGTTAGTTTGATATTCAAAAGGACAGTTTTAAATGATTTCTTTGAGACTGTGTAATTGTTAACCTTTAAAAAACATTGTTATATAGTCATTTTTTTCATGTAAAGCAACAAAATTGGGCATGTCATTTATTTTATCTTTAGCAACTTCTTTTTAATGTAGTGTTCTTTTACTTTTGTACATATATAAATATTGATCATCTAGAAGCTTATGATGGACAAAAATGCAAATGTTATATACCAGTTTCATTTAGTTTACTTCTGTTGTATTTGGTTTTTGTTTCATTTTGTTGGCTCTTGTTGAAATCCATTGGCTTTCCACAGAACTTTGTTAGAAATATAGTTACTACTTTTAAACTTCATTAATTTATTTTAAGATTTCCCACACCTCATATATATATATATATATATATATATATATATATGTAAACTTAGGCCATGCCCTTTTTGTGTGTGCATGTGGTACTAGGGATTGAACCCAGGAACATTCTTCCTCTGAGCTAGACCCCAGCCCTATTTTATTTTTTATTTTGAAACAGGGTCTTGCTAGGTAGCTGAGAGGCCATCCTTGAACCTGTGATGCTCCTGTCTCAGCCTCCTGTCTCATATATATATATGAGATGTGGGAAATCTTAAAATAAATATATATATATGCATATGATATAATCAGAAGTTATTTATATGTATGTATATAATATAATCAGAAGTTATTTATATGTACACATATAATATAATCAGAAGTTTATTAAAACACATTATATTTCAGAAATTACATATTTTTAAGAATTAAAAAATTCTGAATGACTAGATCAAACAATAACAAAGTCATGAAAATACCATGCATCATATGCATATATGCTTAAATTAAAATTAAATAGAAGATATGTTTCTATGTCCTGTGGTTACTCTCTATCTAGGAAATTGATTATTGTAAATCAGAGTAATATATATCTCTTATGTGATAACATTTTGTAAAAAGAGTTTTCTTCTGCTAGAAAATTTTAACTGCATTCACTCAAAATTAATTTATATTTACTTGCTTTATTAATCATTTCCTGCTGCTAACACAGAAAGAATCTGAGGAAGGAAGCTGGGCCCAGGTAGGAAATTCATATGATTTTAGCCAATTATCATTTAGTAAGCTATGAGGGTATAAATTAAAAAAAAAACTATTTTAAGTCATAATATTTGAAATCTTCACTTAATTCAACATTAGGCTTATATGTATACTTAAAACTATTTTATGTATCCTTTTAAACAGAATGTTTAGCAAATAAGGGTCATCATTTTGTAACTGCTGCAACAAGGCACTTTTCTTTCTTCCCCATAGAATGATCTGTAACTTAAATTTCTCAGGAATTATCCTTGGACATATTTAAACGTCAACTAGTCAAGTTGAATCTCAGGGGGAAATTTTAAGAAAACTTATTTAGAGTTCCATATGCATTGAAGTATCATGCAAAGTGCATGAAGACTGGGGTAGGAGGGACATGTGTCCACAGTGGAGGCTACAACCAGAGGTCAAGCCTGTGCACTATGATGGCCTAGAAGACAAGCATCTATACTTGATAAACATACATGTTTTCAAGGAAGCTGCACATTTTATTCAGTATTTCTTGATGTTGGATAACAGAAGAAGTAAATATGTTGTTACATGCAATGTGATTCAAACTTTGAATATAAAAACAATTGGAGTAGTTATATTAGAAACAGTATGTAAGCATGCGATAGTAACTTAGGGTTGTATTAAATTCGTATTTTGTTAATAATTTTATAAACCTTAAATTAAGGAAATCTCACCTAGATTTTCACTAGATATGCACATTATCATTAGGATTGTGAATTTTTGGTATGATTTTTATACTGTAAAAATCCTATAAAATTAATAGAGACCAATAATCTTTTAAAAATGGATTAGTGGTGATGGTTCATTTTTTTTTTATTTAAGCTTTTTTGAACAGTATTTGGCAAGGTTAGTTCTTCTTGTTATATTAAAGAATTAGATTATCATACTCTGTTTCTTTAGGTAGAGTATAGACTGATTGGTTTCTAGTAAAGACTGATTTTCTCCAGTGATCTTTATGGACTGCTGCCTAATGCTCTACTAGGGAACAGTGATATTTGTAAACAGACTCAGCATTCTGTCTGTCTCACCTCATTGCTCCTTTCTCTATTTACTGAAGTTTCTCTTTTACATCCAGGTTTGCTATTACACTGTAGCAATGCCAGTAATAGCATTGAAAAAAGGAAGATGGTGGAGGATTGGCTGACATATATAAATAAATAAAATAAATTTATCAATATAAAGAGGGAATCATCAGGCTCAATATTCATAGTCTAATTATAATTATATATTAACAAAATATATATTTCGACAAAATGTAATTCCTTTTGAGAATGTAAAGTGAACAGTCAATTATGTTCTATAGGCTTGTACTTTGATAAATTTATGCAGGTTCATTTTGTACCATCAAGTGAATAAGGTATTTACAGACTAAATATTATTTTAAATTCTTCCCATATCTCATAGTAATTAAATATCAGTTATATTAATGGCTAATATCCTCTAATTACCATCTCACTCTATTGGTTAAGAAACTTGACTGCTATAAAACAATTCTAGTGTCCGGTTTTTCTGCAGACCCTGGCTTATGGAGATATGAACCATGAATGGATTGGAAATGAATGGCTTCCCAGCCTGGGGTTACCTCAGTACAGAAGTTACTTCATGGAATGCTTGGTTGATGCAAGAATGTTAGATCATCTAACAAAGAAAGATCTCCGTGTCCATTTAAAAATGGTGGATAGTTTCCATAGGTAGGTTGCCAAAGAACAAATTGAAAAAATAAGTAATGTAGATTTTGCTAAGATGTTCTCCTAGACATTGTCAAAAATAGATGTCTAGGAGGTAAAAAAAAAAAAAAGAAAAAAGTGATATTCAAAACATGTACATCTTCTTGGAAAAATGTTTTCAGAAATCAAAGTTCATGTATTGCCTAATACATTTTTAGACATGTGTTTATATTATAGGCTGTGTTTAAATTATATGCCTAAAGTTTATGCAAATATACATGAACCAAACTTTCTTCTTTTGTGTGTGTGGTACTGGGGGTTGAACCCAGGGGCATTCTATCTCCGAGATACACCCCCCAACCCTATTTTGTATTCTTTATTTAGAAACAGTGTCTCACTAAGTTGAGGAGGGCCTCTCTAAGTAGCTAAGGCTGGCCATGAACCCAGATCCTCTGGTCTCAGACTCCCAAGTACTGGGATTATGAGAGTGCACAACCACGCCTGGTTCCAAACTTTATTCTAATAGAAAATAAGTTTATTTTTCCTGGATGGATCTTCAGAAAATTCCGTTTTTAAATTTATATATATATATATATATATATATATATATATATATATATATATATATATTTGTTAGGAAATTATTTAGGAAGAAAAAATAAATGTTTATAATTTTAATCCCACAAATATATGTAGTTATAAATTACTACTTAAGTTTTTCCTATCCGGATCATTAAGATAGTCCATCTTTGTACTTTTCATAGGTATATGTGTACTTATATTAGAAAAATTATTTATGAAGAATAAATAAATGTTTATAATTTGAAAACTTGAGTGTGTAGCTAGCCAGCTGTGATGACACAGGGGAATATAATGTAATCTTTTTCCAAGTTGCTTACCATCTGGCAGATGAAAGGAGCTTATTGAAATACTATGTCATACATACTATACTGTAACCCAATAGCCTTGTACTCTTTGTTCCAGAGGTTATAAATTTGAGATCAAGATGTTCCCAGGTCTTGTTTCTTCTGAGGCCTCTCTGGCTTGGTGAGACCCACCTTCTTTCTGAGTTCTCACCTCTCTGTGTGTTCTGTTTAAATACACACTCCTGGCATCTCTGTCTCAATTTCTTCTTGTTGTAAGGAAAGTAGTCACTAGAGATTAGGGTCCACCCTGATGTCCTCATTTAACTTCATTACACCTTTAAAGGTCTCATCTCTGAATGCATCCCCTCTGGAGGTACTGGGGGTTAGAACTTCAGTGGATGAATTTGGGGAAGACATGTTAGCCCATGTCACGCGACTCATGCAAAATTTTTCCCCTTCTTTCTCTGACTCTGAAACATTTGACTCAATATTGCTGTTATCAAAATGCAGGGCTTAAAAATGCATTCAATGTTTAAGTGTAGCCTAGTCAGAGTCTAGATCTAAATTTGTGTATATTCCTAAATACTTAAGATATCACTGATGGTCAATCATCTTTGCTCCTAAACCTACAGATTTTTTTTTTCTATTCTACTCTTTCATAGGCTTTATATCTAATATCACTAAATCTTTTCATTTCTTCTCTCTGGGCATCTCCAATCTCTGGATTTTCTTCTCATACTTGTGGATGTGACCCTTAATTAGTTTCCCTATCTCCGTGGGTTACCTATTTCCCCCATGTCTCTTTTTTCCCTCCTATGAGAGTATTCTTTTCTAAACCAAAATCTTTTATGGTCATACCCTTCTTCTCTGAAAATTGTCTAGTAATTTTCATTCACCTGGATGTATTTCACACATGAAATCCAAGGCTTTCCTTAACATGCCCTTGCTCTCTCTATGTAACTATCTCCCTCCTTACAATCCAGTCTGAATTTCAACTCTGGGCAGTGTGCTACACTTTCACCATATCTTTGAAACTTCATCTGCAAACCTCTGTGACATTCTCTTTTCCTTATTCTTCTACCTGACCTGTTCAAGAGCAACTTTCTGCTCTTCAGTATTCTTTCCATACACAGTTTCAATACCTCCTAACTTGTTTTATTTGCATACTTACTCTGTATCCTTGGAGTTGTCAACTCTTCATTTTGGCATTTGATTATCATATTACTTAATCAACTCATGTTCTGTGCTACTTTTCTCATCATCTTAAGAAAAGAATATCCATTTCCCAACAAAAGCTTTCAGTCTCCATAAGGGGACTTTAAATTCTTTTCAAGTGAATAAGATAATTTGTTAGTACAGACAGTAGAAATGTAAGGCTAAAATATATGGATGAACAACATGATCCATGATTGTTTTCAAACTCTGTTTTTTCTTATTTTGAAAATAGTTTTCTCCTCTTTAGAAACACTGTGTGCTTAGAATAATTATAAATTTATTTTATTCTAATGCTGAAGGATTGAATTGCAAATGCAATTTATTAACCTGACAATCCAGGCGGTAGGGCACAGTGTTGACTAGGACTCATCAAAAGATACTTTCCACCTGCTGAGTAAAATTTAATGTTTTCTTCTTTTTTAAAAAAATAACAGAACAAGTTTACAGTATGGAATTATGTGCTTAAAAAGGTTGAATTATGACAGAAAAGAGCTAGAGAGAAGACGAGAAGCAAGCCAACATGAAATAAAAGGTAACATGCCTTTCTTCGTATCAAATTCCTTCTTCTGGGATTTGTAACATTTTTGGACCTAAAATGTTATATATATTATAATGTCATGAAGCAGCACAATTTTTTGGACAGAAGTGTCTTCTTTGTTGCTGTTTTTTCCTAATTATAACACAGAAAACTATACTGTCACATTACAGTGTAAATACTCCAACTGGGACATATAATTGATATTTTGAATGGAGATTTATTTCTCTGAACCTATTAATTATAGATTCTGCTTGTAGCAAAGATGTTCCTCTGTAGATATTTTTGTCAAACTTTTAATGGAATATTGTCGCTATGATTCAGAGAAATATGACATATCATTTTTATACTATTTCATGTTTGTTTTATATCATTTAAATTTTTTCTTTGTCCAAAATTTTATTTCTATAATATAGTGATTGAAATTATATAGGAATTTCCCCTATAAACTAGACTAGTCCATTAATAATTTTATCTCACAATGGTTCTAGGAACATTGCTAATTGCTCCAACTACTCTGTGTACAGAAATGTTTGATTCATATATCAAGAAAAGAGCTCCATATTGCAAAAGTTTTTTGAAAAGTACTGTATTTAATGGCATTAGTTTTTTGTTACTACAAGAAAATACCTAAGGCATGCTACTTTTATAAATAAAAGAGGTTTATATACTTTCCAGTTGAGGGGGGCTAAAAGTTCAAACAGCATGGCACAGGTTCTTGTGAGGGTCCCCATGCCTGTGTCACTTCATGACTATAGTAATGGTGGGAGTTTGTGTGGTAGTGAGCAGTCATGTTGTCAGCAGGAATCCAAAGAACTGGGTGGGATCCTTTTCTCAGAACTACTAAGGGGTCCACAAGAACTATCAGAATCTCTTGGGAGGGCGTGCCCCCAATTGACCTAAGGAACCCACTCTAAGCCACATTTCTTAAAGGTTCCATACCACCTCCCAGTATCAGCATACTGGAGGCCAAGTTTCTGACACATTAAACTTTAAGGGACACATTAAAACCCTATTAAGGCTGGGTGTGGTGGCACACACTTGTAAACCCAGTACTTGGGAGGCTGAGACAGGAGGATCTGGGATCGTGAACAGCTACTTAGTGAGGCCCTCTGCAACTGAGTGAAACCGTGTTTCAAAATAAAGAATAAAAAATAGGGCTGGGGGGTGTAACTCAGAGGTAGAATGCCCCTGGGTTAAACTCCAGTACCATAAATAAATAAATAAATTCCTATTAAACTGTAACAACCATCCAAATGTTGAGAAGTATTAATATACAAGAGAAATAAAGGTTTACAAAAAGGAATATGTTAGATTCTATATTTGTAGAGACCATGGAATCTTTATTATTACTTTTAAAGAAAAAATTAATTGTTGTATATCAGATATAAGCATCTATAGATCTTTTTTAGGTAAACTCTACCAATCTACTTATTTTGCTTAAAGGAGAAAAATAAAGCTTAAGAAGAGTAATACAACCAAAAAATTTTGGATATTAAATTACTTTTATCAGTTGGATTTCCATTTTAACTATTACCCAAGAATTGATAAATGCAAGAATTTTATAAAATTCAATGAGTGATTCATATTACATTAACTACTCAAGATTATATGCGAGTCTCTGTTTTCATCTTAATTTCCTTTGGGGCTTACATTAGGTAAGAAGTAAGTACATACTACACATTACTCCTTTATCCTCAATGTTAAAATTTAGCACTGTTTTATTATTTATTTAAATCCACCCATCTTAGACTCCCATAATATTCATTTGTGAAAGACAAGGTCATAAATTATTTTTATCTCTGGCAGTTCTTGGAGACTTTGCTTGAATGCATGTGAAAATGATTGGTGAAAAGTAGTGTTCTATATATGGTTCATCGGAGAGTAGATAGACACACAGTGTATTTCTTCTAACACTTCATTTGACTCATTACCGAGAAGCATGAAAGTGTTTTTCCATTATCAAAATAGAGTTGTTTGATTTCACTTTATTTTGCAGCCCCAGGAAATTGCAGGTTATTCTTAGTGCATTGTTCTTCAGTTGAATTGAAATTTGGGAACTAATGGACCAAAGACAGACCCCACAAGGAAGTGTGCATTTGACCTAACAAAGGATGTTTTAGCTCATGAATAAATTTTATCCATGGGATACCACTTTCTAGTTTTCTTTCTAAAGTATTTTTCCCAATTAAATTTTATTACGCCTGTTTCACCACATGAGAGGCTTCACATATAGAAAGATAGATAGATAGATAGATAGATAGATAGATAGATAAAAAATGAAAGAATTACCCATTTGGCCCTTGCTGGTTCATGTGTAGCCTTGAGAAAAAATGCCATGATTCACTGTGATTCTATATAAATAATTGCCTATGACAAGGAGCTGTGAGTGAGATAATAAACTTTTTATTATAGTTTCTTATAACTGTTTCTATATATTCTCTGTTTCCTATAATTGATCTGGTGACATTTACAAGAATCACACTCAAGTGTGACTAGGGGTCTCTGTTATTATCTGAAGTGTTAATTAACCTTGACCTTAATAAACAGGTTTCTAAAGGGAGAAAAGTATCCAGAATGTGCTAACACTTAATTTGTTGCTAGGAAACAGACAATACTGATCTCTAGCCATTTATTGTTGAGGGCAAGAGGATTTATACAAAGCATGAAAGTCAAAGGATACATTTTGCTTGTAAACAGACCTATAGAAAGAGATCTGATTTACAAAATGAAAAAAAAAGGGGGGGGGTGATATTCTGAAGAAGAAAAGTTTGGATTAATGTTTTGTCTTTACTCCCAATCTTTTTATTTTATATATTTGATCACTCATAACTACAGGTATGACAATGGGAATTTTTATTGGCATGTGCTTATGGAAATATAATGACAATCTAATATATATTAGACTACCAAAATATAAACACAGCTCTAGAAAGGAACAAACACTTCCTATTCATATCCCATCTAGAACAAAGAAAATTGGACAACTTACCTTGTGTTTTGATGAAAGCATTGCCCTATTGGTTTAATAAACTGTTGCATTTAGTAAAATAGAGTGGAGAACTGTTGCTATCATACATATATACTTGCCCAGCTTTTGAAGTTCAACTGAGGATAACCAGTAGTTAGAATAAGCTGCAGTCAATAGCAGCTGACAATGTAGATAAAATATAATTATCTCACATCCCATTTTCTGAGACCTAACATCTCAATGGACAAGCTAAAGCAAACTCAAAGGAAAAATCTACACTCCAGAAACCAGAGAGACACAGCAAGCTTATATAACATAACCTTTCCATATATAGGAAAGATCAATGAGAAATTCCTTTGCTTTGCTGAAAGACATGGGGAAAGAACAAGACAAAGCTCTGAGGGAGACATTAAATGTCCTGCTTCTTGCAGAAATTCATTCTACTTTGAAGGGAGTAAGTAGTAGTAATAAGACTAGGAAGTGAGCCTTTCCCACCTGTTCTTCATACCCAAATCCAAAGAAAGGTAGAACCTTTCTTGTGAAATGAAATTGTTCAAAGCCACAAGAGAAAGTAGCAAGATAGGAGGCAGGTATACTTTAGCTTCCGGATTCATATACAAATACTTTATCAGCTCTGTAGATGGGCAGAGACAAAAAGAGCACAAACTAATTTGGGAAACTTCTTTTTTTTTTAACTATAATGGAGTACACTGAATAAGATAAACCCTAGACCAAGAATAAGTCAAAAGCAGAGATAAATTAGTAAGTAGAAATACATAGCTATTTGAAGATAGTAGAAAGTAACTAAAACAACCAGGACTTGGGAAACTCTGATCCTGAACAGAAGAGAAGTGCACTGAAGTCAATAGTAAACTTGTTGTCACACATGGATAGATAGTTCCCTGTCAACAAGCAAAAGCAATGGAGGAAGGGTTGGGGTGAGAGGTGTCAAAGCTCCCAGATCTTGAGGAACCCAAGATCCTGAAGATCCTATAAACTTTCTTCTTGAAACATTTGGAGACTCCTAAAAGGAATAGATCCTAATAATAATAATAATAATAATAATAATAATAATAATAATAATGGAATGGATCTCTGCCTTCATCTTCACATGACATTCTCCACATGTTCATGTCAATTTCCAAGTCATCCCCCTCAACCTCATGACTTTTGAGAAATGTCTCACTATGTTGCCCAGGCTGGTCTTGAACTTGTGGGCTCAAGAAGCTTCCTAAGTAGCTGGAACCAAAGGCACGTGCCACCATAACAGGTTTTGAATTTCCCCTTTTAAGAAAGACACTAGTCATCTTGAATGAGAGCTTACTCTAATAGACACCTTTTAGTTGATTATTTCTATAAAGACTCTACTCCAAATAAAGTTATATATTCTGAGGTATTGGAAGTTAGTACTCTAACATGAACTTTTTTGAGAAACAACCCAACCCATAACATCACATATCTACCATAAAGGTAAAATTAAAATAAAAAAGAATGCAAATCTAAGAAATAAAAATTCAAAATATTCATAAAGATGCATATTTTCTTACTTTACTAGTACAAGGTCAAATTGTGAGAGTAGAATTTGTTTTACACATCAACCAACATGAATATGTGTAAACTATATGACTCAACAATTCTATCTCTTGTTATTTATTCACCTGCATTATGTAAGTAAACACAATAAAAGACATTTAAAACAATACTAAAAGCAGTACTAACCTTAATAATACAAAGTAGAATCCACACGTTGTAGTCAGCATTCTCACTGCTATAATCCAAAACACCTAATGAAGACAACTTAGAGGAAGGAGGAAGGAAGATTAATTCCCTCACAGTTCAAGGCAGGGTGAAGTCTGGGGAGCTCAGGGCATGAAGCAGAGAGCAGGGAAGGAGGGGGGTGGTCTGCTCTCATGTTAAAGAGGAAAGAACCAAGAGAGAGAGCAAGAGGAGGAAAGCTCATATGTAATCCATAAGGCCCCACCCTCAGGGACCTCTCCTCAGCAACCAAGCCCTGCTACCTTGTTTTCATGAGGTTTAGGAGGACATTCTAAATCCAAATAAAAACACTACCCAAATGTCCATCAACAGTAGTATGGATATACCATGGTGTAATCATACAGTGTAATAATAAGTAACTATGAAAATAAATAAACTAGTACCATTTGCCAAAGCATTGCTGAATCATATACTGAATGGAGACAGAAATAAGTACATGTTGTATAATTTCATTTATTGAAAAAGCTTAAAATCAGACAACAGTAATCTGTAATGAGAGTACTCAGAATATTGGGCTGAGGGTAGTGACTGAAAAAGTCATGAGTGGACTTTTGTGGGATTGTGATATCACTTTGTTGCTTTAATGTTATATGCAAGAAAACCCAAGTTTGTTATAAATGAGTGCATCAGAAAACTAATTATGCTTTTGTAAAACTTAAAACACCATAAAACTGCTCTTCCCCATCCTCCAAATACTATCTTGACTTTTCTGATAATTGAAATAGAGGAAAATAGTTGAAGAATGTTTCCCAAAATAGTTGTATGCTTTTTCTAAAAAAGTTGTACATTTCACTCACAAATAATAATTAACAGAAACAGTCACTTTTGCTTTATAGTAGGAAATAATGTCCTCCCTTTTCCTATAAGTAGAAAAAATGTTTTAATGTTTTTCTTATTTACCCTTCCTTAAAATTATTTCTTACTTATGGAGCATTGTGGAACCTCTATTTTACCAGTTTGTATGTAGCATTCTGCCAATTCATAATTGAATGAAATGGAAGAAAATAAGTGATAAAACACATCATGCTAAGTTTTTGTCTAAAAAGGGCACACATGATATTTTTCTCTGAAGGTTTTATTTTTACAAATTAAAAACAAAAGTGTTATGTAATCAATAAAACTGTTTATCAACAAAGGAAAAGCAATATGTGACTTGAATGAATGCCTGATTTTTGCATTAGAATGCTATTGGGAAATGATAAATTGACAATATAAGGGTAATACTTAGTCTACTTAACCTCTACATTATTTTACTGTTCTGTTGTTTTATATATTACTTCAGATGAAAATAAGGATCTTCTATATTGCATACTTCTATTTATATTTCAGTAGTGGTTAATAAGAACAAGAGTATTAGAATCTCTTTTGCTGTTTACTGTATGTGTGTGTTACCAAGACACAAAAGAAATGTCCCCATCTGGTGGCAAAACATTGAACTTCAGATGGACCCCTCTAGGGCTCAAGTATGAAAATAAGAACCAACTGTGGAGAACTTGTGTTTCATGTGATGGAAGTGTTGTTGCTTCAGTGCTAACAAGCATTATGAAAATTGCAACTTTTCTTTAGACTTAAGAGTACGAAAATTTCTTTATTAAAGCGCATGGTGCCGTAGAAGACACACATGTGACTTGGCCAGATACCTGTGGTTCATTTCAGCCAGTGGTTTTGTTTATTAGGCAAAGTGCTGCAGCCTAACATGATGCATTTCTTTTCCTAGATGTGCTGGTGTGGAGCAATGATCGTGTTATTCGCTGGATACAAGCAATTGGACTTCGAGAATATGCCAATAACATTCTTGAAAGTGGTGTACATGGCTCACTGATAGCCCTGGATGAGAACTTCGACTATAGCAGCTTAGCTTTATTATTACAGATTCCCACACAGAATACCCAGGCAAGCTCCTTCATTCTTTCATCTCAGTGGGTCCTGGTTAATACAGTGACAAACTAAACCTTTAAGGGAAAAAGAAGAGTGGTGTGTGTTCATGATCCTTTTAAAAATTACCTTTATTTTAACTGATATATAAAAACAAAATTATATTTAGTAATGGAATAATGTGATGTTGCAATATATATATATATATTTACATCTGGTTGAACATATGAATTTCCTCAAATATTTATCATTTCTCTATGCCAACTTTTAAAATCATTTATTCTAGCTTTTGAAATGCTCAGTGCATTATTGTTTTTTTTTTTTTTTTGGCGGTACTGGGGATTGAACTCAGGGGCATTCTACCTCCGAGCTACACCCCCAGCCCCATTTTTTATTCTTTATTTTGAAACCGAGTCTCACTAAGTTGCGGAGTGCCTCACTAGGTAGCTGAGGCTGGCCGCGAACCCGGATCCTCTGGTCTCAGCCTCCCGAATGCTGGGATTACAAGCGT
>PVLC010000629.1:149320-192437 GCA_004027655.1 Graphiurus murinus | reverse complement strand
GAGAGGGGTTATTGAAAGTTTGTAGGAAAAGCACTATTTGGAAAGACGACCTCTGCACTGTGTTTGTTATCGTTTGTGCAACGCCTTGATCCCAGAAAGAGAGAGATATAATAAAAGAGGTTCGAACCAGTAGCATTTAGCCGGCGTCTTTTATTGGGGCCTCACGGCTGAGGGTTCAGCCTGGGGCGCCCGATACCACACTGAAGTAAAATTAATGTTTTTAGGAGAACTATGGTCTAACAAAATAGAATTCATTTAATTTAAATAATATCATAATAATTATTACTTAGTTCATATCCAACTGAGTAGCAACCAGGATGTAATGGCAGAATAACAAAAGGATTTTTACACAAGAGGGAAACTTTACTTTTTAAGTGTAAACAACTACTTTGCCAATCTCAAGCAATACAATTTTAATATCCGGTAGCTACTTTGAGGATATTATCTATTAGAAAACACAAACTTTCACTGAGAAGAAATGTCAATAGAGAAACAATTTACTAATGTGCTTATCTCAGTGGACAAATGTCAGCTCAGGTGCACACACCAAATATTCTTATCTCAAAACACTCCAGCAGTTTTCTCAGTGGAGATAATAAAAGTATTTGGGTAAGGAAATATGTTTCATTTTATAGACTATCCTGCACAGTGTAGGACACTTGGTAGCTGACTGAAGTGTGGAAAATAGTATGTGCTATGTTATAAACAATTACCTCAAGGAGACGGAGACAGCATGCTTGCAGGTTCGAGGTCAGCCTCAGCAATTTACTGAGGCTCTCTGTAACTTAGTGAGACCTCGTTTCAAAATAATAAACAAGGTAGGGCTGGGAATGTAACTCAGAGGTAGAGTGTCTGTGGGATCAATGTCCAGCACCACACACACTCACACACATACACAATATGATTTTCTTTTTCTCTTTGCATATCTTTTTAAAATTTTTTCACCATCAGTGAGAACTCACACTCATTCTTTTATATGATTTACTGAGTGCTCTATATTTATTTCACCTTTGAGATGCAAATGTGTGCTGTTTACTCTGCTGGATTAAATCGGAATTTCTATAGGAGAGGTGAGTTAAAATTATATGGAATATAAAATTTGTGAGAATAATAGCAATTTCATAGTAATGCTATGTTACCAACGTACTTGGATTCATTTGGAATCATCGTATCTGATTTCCAGTATTATGATTTGAATTAATCCTTAAATTGATAATCTACAAATACAAGTTACAAAATAATATTATATCATGAAATAAAGACATATTCACCTAAAAATCTTTAAAAAACACCCACAAGATTTCAGAATAATTGAACATCCCAGAAAGCAAAAAGCTAAAATAAGATTGCCATTAATAAGTAACAAACTTTTATACATTGATCTAAAATTAATCCTCTGATATAGATTGGTATTAAATTGACAATTTGGTCAAGTTATAAGCTCTAAAATAGCTCAAATTACATAAGAATACTAAAATAAAGACTGAAAGTTAGTCTTATAAATCTAATAATATTTGCTTTAAAAAGTTATGATTAGCTCGATAGATAAATTTGCATTGTTTGTATCTGCTTATTTTTGTAATACATAAATTATAGAATGTTTTCTTCTATGTACCTTGAGTTTCCTCTGTTCTAAATTCTCACAATTAATGTGATTTGTTCAAAATTGAAAATTTGGAATTGTTTTAGTTGTTTTCCATCATCCTATTCTGCATCCTTATTGCTCCTGCACAGCAATTCATCTGAAATTTTTTCTCCACCTCTTCAGGAAAGGAAAGCCTTTTCCCAGATCCTCCAATGACACTAGATAGACTTTGGCTGCTTCAACTAGTGCCTGTTTCACAAGAATTCTAAGAATGAGATGCTTCTAGATTCTTTTCCAAATAACAAAGGAGTTTAGTTGGGAGAAAGAGGAGATCAGGGACATTTAAAACTGGAAGCTTTTATAAAATGGTCAGAGTAAGTTCTTAATGACAAGATTGTTAGTTGTACTCATCAGAATTGATTTTAGGAAACTTAAGCATAAAGGTAATTAGTAAAGGATAGTATATGGGTCACAGGATTCCCTGGGGGATCTCAAAACCAAGTTTGACTACTAATCCCAGTACTTGGAAGGCTGAAACCAGAGGATCCAGGTTCCCAGTCAACCTCAGCTATTTAGTGAGGCCCTCTGCAACTTAGTGAGACTCTGTTTCAAAATAAAGAATAAAAAATAGGACTGGGGGTGCAACTCAGAGGTAGAATGCCCCTGGGTTCAATCCCAGCACCCCAAAAAAAGAAAAAAAAAGAACCCCACAAACACAAAAAAAAGAAGAAAGAAAAGAAAAAAGAAAAATATCACTGCCATAGTAGTTGGTACATGTGTGACACTTCACCAGACATGTCTCCAGAGAACTAGGCACCTTCACTACTAAACTGTCAGAAGGCCACAGCACAAACTCTTCCTCCTAATTTGTGTCATGTCTGATTCACTGAACATAGCTTTACCAAGTCAGATAAATACCTTTTTTTCCCCACACATGTTAAAAAGTTTCTTAAATTTTTTTTTTTCTTAAAACTGCTGTCAGAGTATAGTATGCATGGGAAAAGGCAAATTGAGAAATTATTACAAAGTAAATACAGTCAGATAAATACTACCTGATCAAAGAGCATAACATTACCATCACCAGATCAAAGAGCATAACATTACCATCATCCTGAATCCCTATTCTATCTTCTTTCCTTGTAATTTATTACTGCCTGGAATTCCAGCTTCACAGTTTAGTTTTGATTGCTTTTGAACATTATAGAATGGAAACATTCAATGTATACTTATTTTTCTGGCCTTTTTTACTCAACATAGTGTTCATGAGTTTCATTCAGTTACTGTGTGTGGCTGGAGGCTATTCATTTTCTTCATTGCCTGGTGGTGAGAGTTAGAGTGTACTGCCAATGTCAGAATTAATATATACTGCAAAATGCAGATTATCTTGGGAAATACAGTGTTTTCTTTTGACTTGGTATTTCACTTTTACTTCAAAAATTATTGCTACCTAAAGTGGAAATTTGTAAAAAGATTTAAAATTACATTCAAAGAACATTGTTAGGCATAGTGATATATGCCTGTAATCCCAGCTACTCAGAAGGCTGAGGCAGCATGATTTCAAGTTCAAGTCTAGCTGGGCAATTTAGAAATTAAGGAAACTCTGTTTCAAAACAAAAGTAAAATGGACTTAGAATTTAGTTCAGTGGTAAACTGGACCTGGGCTCAATCTCCAGTAACAGAATGAAAAAAAAAAAAATAAAGATACCAAAAAAAAAAATCTATTATGTATAAAATAAGGAAAATGGACAGACATATATACACAAAAGGTGTAAAGCATTTTTAATTTTAGTTTCACTAATTTCAATAACTCAATATAATAAGAATTTGCATTTTAAGGCAAGATGGAAGGGTCAAGAAGAATTTGTAATCAAATTGAATTTTAACTTTACATTGTACTTTCATTATTGAACCTAATATTTGCACAGACTATTATATTTAAAAACTAAAAACATAACTTGAAGATATTCATATTCATTTATTAATACAACTAATGAAAGTAATAACCTCATTTTATTTATTTTAGTACCTCTTTTTTATTTTTTTATTTCATCTTTACTTGAGAATTTTTTTCATAATTTATTGGTTCATTGCAATTATACATCACACTGAGGTTCCCTGCAAATTGACTATTTTTATAAAAGATTTATTGTCATAAACTAATCTTTTTTCCAACAGTCTTTTTCAGAGTTCAAATAATTTTTTTCTGAGAAAGACCTGAAATTCTATGAATAGTGATGTCAGTTTTCATAATAAGTGTAATGATGCCTATCAAAGATTCTCAGAATCAGTTTGAGGTCCTTAACCTTTTGTCTCCCTTGAAATTCTCAGTCAAGGAAAACATTAGCATATCCATGAAAACTTGGTGAAAACAGGCAAGTTTTAAGGCAGGAGTGTGTCATAGTTACACCATGAAGACAACATCCTGACCATTCTGTTACTCAGAAGTTTACTAAATGGGTTTTGAGTTAGCTGGAAGTGGTGGTGAATACCTGTAATCCCAGCACCAGGGAGACTGAGATAAGAAAATTACAAGTTCGAGACCAGCCTCAGAAACACAGCAAGACTCTCAGCAACTTAGGGATACCCTGTTTCAAAGAAAAAAATATAAAGGGCTGGGAGTGTAGCTCAGACACATACAAAGAACTATATTAAGTGGAGTCTTTGTAATAGTGGTAAAAGTTGTAATTGTGGCAGCAGCAGCAACAGTAATGTTAGTTTAACAACAATGAGCAACAAAAAAGCACTTTGTATTCAACACTCATGAAAATACAATTTAAAACACTTTTAGAGTAATTTGAGTGCTCTTGCACAGCCTGGACTATGGGTTTGGAGGAGGAGACAGCTGTTACTCTGTGGTTCTTTCCCATTAAGATCCCAAGGCTTTGAAAGAGAGGAAGGTACACATACTAAATGTGTCTTCCTTTTAAAAATCTGCACCTTGGTAAGTAGCATAAATGTGTCCGTGGGATTTACGTTGAACTGTTAGGAATATGCTGGAGGTTCATTAGCCTTTCTAGGATCCACCAAATGCTGTGCTAGAACCTAGGGACTGTGGGAGCCTATATTATGCAAAGCCCTGGTGTAAAAGGACAACAAGGCTTTCCAGTGAAGTGAAATACTGCTGCTTAGACTGAACAATCTGCTTACCATTGGTAAAAGAAAGGGGAAACACCTCTTCCTAAGGAGAAGATGCTGTTTTGTTTTGTTTTTTAAAGATAAATACATAATTGTTTTTGAGACTCTGAACGTAGTATATACCATCTTTAAACCTCAATATTTCTGATCTTAAAATCAATATTTTTTATTTTAATTTGCGTACACTTTTATTGGTGCATGATAGTCTCACATCATAATGTTAGTCATAGCAATAGTGACATACATGCACACAGCACTTGGGGAGCTTTCCCCTGAGTCCCTCCTGCCCCCTCCCTTCCCCATACAGGGTATAGAGATTTACGCTGGTATCTCACATATGCACATAAAGTAGATGGAAGTCATTCCTTCATTGATCCTCCTTCTCCCCTCGACTTTTTCCCTAGACTACCTCATTGGCTCCACTGGAGTTTCTCTTCCATTATTTGAAGTCCCTCTGGTATCTGGATTACTCCTCAGCTTCAACATGTGAGAGAAAACATATGACCCTTCACTTTCTGTGACTGACAAATCTCACTTAACATAATGATCTCCAGGTCCATCCATGTTTCCTGCAAATGACATAATTTTGTTCTTATTTATTGCTGAGTAGAATTCCATTTTGTGCATGCCCCATAATTTTGTAATTCATTCTCCTAGTAATGGACACCTAAGTTAGATCCACAATTTGGCTTTTATGAATTATGCCACTATAAACATAAAAATGAGTGCATTACTATAATATGATGATTTCAGTCTCCTTGGAAAGATACCCAGGATGGTATAGCTGGATCACATGTTGGATCCATTCCCAGTTTTCTGAGGAATCTCCACACTGATCTCCACAGTGGCTGCACTAATTTGCAATTCTACCAACAGGTAGAAGAGTTTCTATTTCCCCACATTCTTTCCGGCATGTATTGTTTTTGACTGCTTGATGATTGCCATTCTAACTGGAGATAGATGCAATCTCAGAATAGTTTTGATTTGCATCTCCATGGTTGCTAATGATGTTGAACATTTTTTCTTACATTTATTGGCCATTTGTATATTTTATGTGAAGTTTCTATTTAATTCAATTGCCCTTCTCTTGATTAGGTTATTTGTTGTTTTTTCAGTGTTAAGTCTTTTAAGTATTTTGTATATTCTAGATATTAGTCCTCTCTTAGAGTCATAGCTGGAAAAGATTTTCTCCCATTCTCTAGTCTCTTTCTTTAGACTCTTGATGATTTCCTTTCCTGAACAGAAACTTTTTAGTTTATTACTGTCCTATTTATTAATTTTGTTTTAATTTCTTGAGTGTTGTGGGTCTAGGAAGCTTCTGTCTATGCCTATATGTTGGAATGTTGGACCTATGCCCACCTCTAGTAATTTCAAAGTTGCCAGTCTAATTTCCAGGTCTTTGATCCATCTTGAGTTGACTCTTGTGCACAGTGATTTAATTAGATTTTTCTACAAATGAATAACCAGCTTTATCAACATCACTTGTTGAAAGGCTGTCTTGCCTTTAACATATGTGTTTGGCACCTTTGTTGAAAATCAATCAACTTTAAGTGTATAGGTTTGTTTCTGTATCTTCTAGTCTGTTCCATTGGTCTATGTGCCTAATTTTGTGGCAGTACCTTGCTTTTTTTAATACTATAGATCTGTAGAATAATTTGAAGTCAGGAATTGTGATGCTCACTACATGGCTCTTATTGCTGAGAATTGCTTTGGCTATTCTGAGTCTTTTGTTTTCCATATGAAATTTAGGGTTGATTTTTCTAGCTCTGTGCAGAATGATATTGGTATTTTGATAGGGATTGCATTGGCTTTATAGATCACTTTTGGTAGAATGGCCATTTTGATAATATTATAACCAAGGAGGTAAAAGACCTCTACAATGAAAATTATAAAACAATGTTTCAATTTTAAGACTGAAAACATTAGCTGGGGGCACACCTATAATTCCAATATTTGGAAGGCTGATATAGAAAGATAGATTTGAGGCCAGCCTCTGCAACCCAGCAAGACTCATTCAAAATAAAATATAAAAGTCCTAGGGGTGTAGCTTGGGCTAAGGTCAATCCCCAAGCTTCTCTCCTCTCTCTCTCTCCTCTCTCCTTTCTCTCTCTCTCTCCCCCCCCCTCTCTTTCCCCCTCCCCTCATATATATATATGAGAGAGAGTGAAATTGAAAACAGTATTACAATTTCTCTGAATTCTAAACTGCAAATATTGAAACAATGTCCTAGTTCAAATGAGTCATAAGTTATATGTTATATGGGTGAAATCTGCTGTATCATATCTCTTCTCAAATGACTTAATGAGCAAAAATGTTAGACGCAGAGACCTTACTAGACATTAAGTGCTTTCTACTGTAGACATGTGACATTTTGGAAAATAATTAGGTCATGGTTAAAATATGATAGTGTTATAGAAATTTATGTACTATTTTAATCAAGACTTGCTTCTTGAAATTGGAATGTTACTTCTATTAGAAAAATTTAAGATAGGAGGCATTCTTTAGCAAAGCAAATGTTCTGTTTTTTTTTTTCAGGGCTGCCTCTGAGGAATTTAAACTGAATTTTCATTGATATACTTTGAAGACAAAAATACCAGTTTAAATCAAAATGGTATTTGTCCCTAGAATGATCGATAATTTCTGAAAAAAATGCATCAACTCTTTTTGAAAGAAATATTAAGGGTCCAGTAGTCCAATTCACTCCCATTTCTTGCTTACCTCTGCTACATCTCCAGGGATTTGTTGCTTAATTACTATTTTATGATTTTGATAATACCCTTCTTTATATCACAGCATGTTCAGGAAGATTCTTTTAAGAAAACATAATGAAGTAGTAAAATAACGCAGGAATGCATCATAACAATGTTTATAATCCACCCAACACTCTATTTCTCTGACTTTTATTCTTGTGTTCATTGTGAGTAGAAATTTTCCCCATTTCTACTAGCAACAAAAACATGTTTATTTTATTTCAAATACTCATAATATGTGTTCGCAATCTAATAGAAGAAGCCTTATTCAGGATCCTTGCATGTATAAGAGGCATCTGTTGTAATGTGGGAGAATAAGGTGAAAGGAGTAGCGGGTGAGGAAGAAATGTATTCATTTCACAAACAAAAATGACTTTAAGAAACTACAAAATATATGCTAGTGTACTAGATAAAGGGTGAAAAGAAATAAAAGATACATTTATTCACTCTGGGGTTAAATTTGCTCTCAGTAGGGCTAACAAGTAGAAATAAGTAAAAACAAAATTTATGTGGAAATTAAGGAAAAAATTACAGTTTGAATAAACACTTTATAATATATAAGAAGGACTTGCAACAATAAATAAAAATACATCATCACACACCTAGTGTACACTAGGACTTAAATACAGTTATCAGCCAGGCAGGGTGACACACACCTGTAATCCCAGTACTTGGGAGGCTGAGACAGGAGGATCCCAGGTTCAAGGCCAGCTTCAGCAATGTAGTGAGACTCTCAGTAACCTAGTGTGATCCTATTTGAAAAAACAGAAAATAAAAAGGGATGGGGGGTTAGTTAAGAGATAAAATGCCCCTGGGTTATATCCCCAGTACCAAAAATAAAAATTGAAAAATAAAAATATCTGTCTGAGTCTACACACTATGCCTGCTAAATAAGGATCACTACTCATGAACCTGGAAAGTTAACGGTTGTCAGGGCAACAACAGCCATAACAGCACAGACTAATCAGGAATAACAGTCTCACAAAATAATTTGAAAAACTTCATGGTGGAAAGAATCTCAGCGAGTGGTCAAGGTTAAGGTACGCAAGGTATGCATAGGGAAAACAGGCACACTATTTTATTTACTATTGTAGTCATTTGCCAATTAAACATTTACTAATCTAATCTGAATGTTACTGAATTATTGATCAAGATAAAGATATACAGCCAGGCGTGGTGGTGTACGCTTGTAATCCCAGCATTTGGGAGTCTGAGATTGTAGAATCCGGGTTTGAGGCCAGCCTGAGCTACCTAGTGAGGCACTCTGCAACTTAGTGAGACCCTGTTTCAAAAATAAAAAATAGGGCTGGGGGTATAGCTCGGAGGTAGAATGCCCCTGAGTTTAATCCCCAGTACCTCAAAAAAAAAAAAAAAAGATAAAGATATACTTCCACAGTCTGATAAGATTGCGGAAGACTCTCTAACTGGGGCGGGGGGGACTCCAGGACTATAATTCCTGCATGATTAGGGTTTGTCTTAGCCATCTTTTTTCTTTCTTTCTTCCCTTCCTTCCTTCCTTTTTTTTTTTTTTTTTTTTTTTTTTGGTGCATGCATTATAACCATACCTCTTAATTAGTAATGTAGTAATGAAGTTCCAGGAGATAGAGGCATACATGCCTACAGTATTGTTGAGCCCTCCCTCAATTCCCACCCCACTCTCTCTCCTTCCCCACATTCCCCTGTTCAACACATTGATTAGGTTTGATAGTTTGTGTGTGTGTACATCCAGTCCATCAATGTGGTTCCCTCTTTCAGTCTTCTCCCCGCTCCAGCCTCCCTTAGTTAGGTCCCCTTCTCCACTCCACTTAGGTTTCTCCTCCTATGTCTGGAGTCCCTCCTGTGTCCCAATTTCTCCCTAGCTTTTGCATATGACAGATAACCTCCAACCCTTCACTTCACAGACTCCAGTTACTACCTGTACTCACTTTACTAAGTAGAGTGTCATAGATATGGAAACAACTTTAATAGAGTGCCATCAAATTGGATGCTGAGCTTGCAGCAAAGTCACAAAGAAAATATTAGTCTTTTTTTGTTTTTTTCTTTTTAAACTTAGGATTAAACTCAGGGGCTTCTACACTCCCCGCACTTTTAAATTTTTATTTTGAAACATATCTCACTAAGTTACTGAGGTGAGGAGGCCTTCCTAAGTTGCCAAGTTTGACCATGAACCTGTGATCCTCCTGTCTCAGCCTCCCAAGTACTGGCATGACAAGCATACACCACCACACCACACCTGGTGATACTAGTCATTTTAATGGAAAAGTTCAAGAAAGGTAATAAACCAGTTAATGATTGATGGGTGAGTGTTTTCTGGCTAGTGAACAAAGGCATATTTTTGTTTTTTGTTCTGGAGGTTGAACCCAGGGGCAAATAAATGTGCAAAAAAGACTTGAATTTTCTGATGCCATAGAGCAGAATCAGTAGTTCGGGATGAACTAGGGTTTTCTCTGTGACATCTCTGTTTAGGAGACAGAAGAAGAGAATGGAACAGTGATTTTCTTTAAGAGAACAAGAGAATTCACCTAAAAGAAAACTGCATATTTCATTTGTTTAGAAATGGTTGGGATAAAAGGTTTTGAAATAAAGCTGTATAGAGAAATTGTCCACAACACAGAATTCTGCAAAAGAAAAGAACAAAATAGTAGTAAGACCAAATTTACGGAAAAATTTTATACTGTGCCCTTGACATTTTTCTCAGGTTATTGAATGCCTTAACAAACAATTAAAAAAACATTAACAAAGCTCCTATTAAGGAGTTACAGCATTATGCTTACATTTTAAATTCTAATAAACCACAGAAGATGTATGCTATTCTGTTATCTAAGTATTCCCTCTACTATCAATGCTTGAACTTGGCTATCCAGCAACTTTTATACAGAAAATTTTATAAATATTCTACATCCAGGCCAATAGTCCTAAAAATTATTGGCCATACAAACAAAGGAAAGTTCTAAGAGCATAATAAGGAGATTATTTGTCTGCTTAAAATTCTTCAGTAATTCCTCAGTGTTCTCAGGGTTAAGCCCAGATAGCTTAACAGCATTTGCAAAGCCCTCTCTGATTTTGTCCAAGTATCTATATCCAGCCTTCCTCTTAATGACTATGTTCTTTGAAATTCATCCTCTAAGCACATATAAATCTCCTCATGGATCAGTAAGGAAGTCATGCCCTTGTCTGCCTTCCTCCTTTTGTACATTCTATCATCAGTTCCTAGGACTCTCCACACAGTCCTGACCTCCTAAGATAGGCTATTTTCTGCTCTTTGAGGATAGGAGGGAATTATTCAAGAATGGAGGATTTCAGAACAGGCAGATCCAGTTTTAATTTTAATGTCTTCCATTTGTTGGATATAGCTCCAATCTATGGTTTCTTATGAAGAGTAAAATAGATTACATTAAATAAAAAAGCATAGTATCTAACATAAGGGAATCCCTCAAAAAAGAATTTTTCATGGTAGTACTATTATTAATACTAAGTGTTTATTGATATATACTGTTAGTTATTGGAGTATAATATTGCATCACATGTTGATTTGGGGTGCTAAATGTGCTAGAGAACTTGAGAAATTACATTGCTTATTTGCATTTATTTTTTAAAATAGTTTTATCAGAAGGATGCAATGGTGGGGAATGCCTGTAATTTCAGTACTTGGGAAGCTGAGACAGGAGGATGGCAGGTTCAAGGACAACCTCAGCAACTTAGCAAGACACTCAGTAACTTAACAAGACCTTGTTTCAAAATAAAACATAAAATAGATCTGGGATGTAGCTCATAGATAGAACCCCCAGCCCTGAATTCAATCCTCCTTACCACAAAATGATAATAATAATTATACTAATTTCATCACAAAGTGTTCTGTTCTCACACTTCTCCTTGTAATTAAAAGAATGTAAAACATCAAAAGAAAAATCTTTGTCAGATACTATCAAAAATTTAGTTATTATTAACTCCATAATGCAAGATTGATATACTATGCCATTTAGCTATATAATTATCTTGACTCTTAAAATCACTGTAATCAGCATCAGCAAAGGAACTACCCAAACCATTTGCTGGTCTGGAAAAAATGAAGTGATTTCAAAAAAAATCTATTAATAGCATTATTTATATCAAGCTGTGCTCTCTGGAGAGAAGAGTTTTTGTACAGTAGAATTTTCCCCTCATTCTCTGTCCTAGGTGAATTGTTATGATTATGAAAAGCCAGAAATGTGTTTGTGTGACCATAATCACAGCTTGTTTCATGGAGTAGAAGTAATGATGGGTCCAGACACTCCAATGCAGCTGGTCTCAACTGCTACCTCGCAGCTGTCATTATTAAGTGATTACCAAAAGGGTCACAGCTTGTCCACCACCACCAATCAAGAGACCCTTGCTCAAGCCACATTCCCGTAGGGAAAAAAAATCAAAAAGCAAAATTTAAAAGGAATTTCACCATAATGAAAGCTACAAATACGAAGGAGGGGAATTTTTCCCCCCCTAATGTTTGTAAAGTTATTTGTTCTGCAAGTACAGATGAGCATGATGCAAGAAAATTTAAAATCTCTAGTCCTGATGATGGATAATATGTACTTGTGTATTGTGCTTAGATATACAATGTCTATTGCAATAAAATATATTAGTGTTTACAGTGGATGCAATTAAGCCATGAGAGTCATAATCTCATCAGTGGATAAATATATTCTGATGGAATTACCTGGTGGTAACCTAGGTAGAAGGGGTGTGACCGGAAGTGGTGGATCCCTGGCATGTGGTCTTGGGCTTTATATATGTTTTTTCCTTCCTCCTCCTCCTCCTCCTCTTCTTCTTCTTCTTCTTCTTCTCTCTCTCTCTCGCTTCCAGCCTCCCTGTGAGAGAGCAGAGGCTCGGTCTCTCCCTCTCTTTCTCCCCCCTTTCTGTTACCATGTCTTGAGCTCCATAGACTCTGCATACCTAAAACTCTGAAATCTCCAAAAACTGTGAACAAATAAATCTAGCTTCCCCTAAATTGTGTGTGGTCAGGCTTATTGGGTTAAGCAGTAGGAATGTTGACTGAAACATGTATTGGGTGGACATACACATTCACCCAATAAAAGAGTCAAAAATAGCTACATTAAAGTACCACATTAAAATAATTTTCTACAGCATTTAATTTGTCTAAATAAAGTAATTAATTAAAAGAGAGAAAAGCAGATGGGTGTGATGGTGCATGCCTGTAATACTATTACTTTAGGAGGCTGAGACAGGAGGATCACAAGTTCTAGACGAACGAGCCTGTGCATTATAGTAAGACTCTCAGCAACCTAGCAAGACCCTGTTTCAAAACAAAATAAAAAATAAATAAATAAATAAAAAGGGCTGGGCATGTAGCTCAGAGATGAATATCCCTGAGTTCGATCCTCAGTACTACAAAACAATACAAAACAAAACAACAACAACAAATAAATTAGAGACAAAGGTCAAATAATTTTTATGGCTAAAATAGGATTAAAAATAAATAAATCTAAACTATTGAATACTAAAATACCCAATTTCAATAATTATAATATTTGTGTTCATTTAAATTTGCCATTTTCAACAGGAGTCATCACTGCCACAAGCAGGCATTGAAATACTGCCAAGGGAAATTTGCTGGCAAAATGATTGTCATAAACTTCTGGCATTTAGTAGACACAAAATCCAGATGCTAAACATCACAAAATCATTCTATCCAACAAATGGTTGACTCATATGGTCTAGTAAGGTCTTCATTTACCAAGATGAGTCATTTCTGGATCACAAAACATACCTAATTCAATTGAGAAGAATGGGAGATATCCAAATTATATTCTCAGACAAAAGGAAAATTAAACACAAAAGAAATAGTAGGAGGGCATTTAGTACATCTAAATATATATATTTTTATCGGAGGGTAATGACAATATTGAAGTTTGGTGAGAAATGTAGATGGTGGGTCTAGTTGGAGGAAATAGGTCATGGAAGCTTGCCCTGCAAGGGTGTATCTTGCCCCTGGCTCCTTCCTGCTGCTCCCTTTCCTTCTCTCTCTGCTTCCTGGCCATCATGAGCAGAACAGCTTTGTTCTGCTATGCCTGCCCACCGTGATGCTCTGCTTTGCTCCCAGCCCAAAGCAATGGAGCCTGCCTACCATGGACTGAAACACTGAAACCACGAGCCAAAATAAACTGTTCCTCCTTTATGTTCCCCCCCCCCAACAGTGAGGCAAAGCTAACAAAATATTCAATATAAACCAATATGCAATAATAAACATTTTAATATTTTTAGGGTTGAAATTCAAGTTCAATAAAAGAGATGCATATTTAGAAGTAACCAACACTGTAAGTAGTACCACTCTATTTACTATATTATCAGTTTGCTAGACAAAGGAAAATTCAGAAAGTAATCAGTGCACTGCAGAAATACAGTAAATATTTTTATAACTATCCCAAATTAGTATGCACTAAACAGTGTTCCAGTTAATTATTGAAAAAGCATTGCTTAAAAGTCAATGTGACTTCTGAGCTCAAAAATTCATAATTTCATTGCTACCCATGAGGCATTACAAATGTCATTAACACGTATATCTACCCTTGGGAGAAACTTGGAAGGAAGTAACTCAAAATTCTCATGAGCTTAGAGGTGAAAATTGTGAAGAGCTGAATAAATAAATAGTGCTAACTGTATTTTTAAACATTGACACTCTACATTGTACTGCCAAGACAAAGGAGTGGGTTGAATAAAAAATAAAATAAAATTCTTCTCATGCACAATATATCAATTTTTATTAGAATTATTTCCTAACTAAATAAAGTATCAGTAGCTTCAGAATTATAAGGGGAAAATACTACTCAAACAATCCACAAATATAGAAACATATATTCATTTTATTTGTATAGACCCAGCATGAAAGGAAGTCGTGATTATGTTGGGCATTAGTATTAAATAAAACCTGAAATTAGATCAGCAAGATTAGAAATTAGATTTGCAAGGTTTAGCACAAATATGCAAGTAAAGCTGATGTATCATGTGTCTAAATATTTAAAATACATAAATCAAGCAAAAGAGCAAATAAAATATTTTATACTCCTACATTGGAAATTATACTTTTTAACAACCTACAAGGTTGTTACCCCATGAGGATGTACCCCATGAGGAGGACCAGAGAGAACCCCCTTAACTGATGGGCTACTCCCTAAAAAATTTGAGGTATTTACCATCATAATTTACCAAAGAACTGTGAGGAACAAAAATTACATTTTATGGAGGTTTGATATTGGGTTCTCTAATTTATACTTTTATCATTCTACCCCTGTTAGAACCCTAGAAATTTTTTTTTCAAATATTATTAAATTTGTTTAATGACTTCTTTTGGTGAGAGTATATACAAATGATAACCAAGATTAATGTTTTAAGAAATTTAGATGAAAGAATAATGTGAAGTAGATGTTGGTAAACCTAAATAAAAATAATCTAAACAAATATAACAACAAAGATACATGAATTCCATCTAATAAGATTGCAGACAAAATGTCAAATATGCCAAAGATACCAGAGAAAGTTTAACAATTCTGACTCCCTGAACCATTATGTAAATCAGTATGGAGGTTCCTCAAAAAAATTAAAAATAGAACCAACATATGATCCAGTAAACCTACTTCCAGGTATATATATTCAAACAAAATTAAATCAGTATGTGAAAGACATATCCCCACTCTCATATTTCTTATAACACTGTTCACCATAGACAAGAAATGTGGGATGTGTAGGGATATCCACCAAGAGCTATGGCATGTCTGTTTTTATCGCACTGAACCTCACTGTGATGTATAATTGATATTCACTAATAAAACATTTTAAAGTAAATATTAATTTATTATCAATTTATTGAATTAATCTTAAAAAGAGAGAGAGAGAAAGAAAAGGAAATAACCCAAGTGTCCATCAACTGGGGAATGAAGAAAATGTGGTCCATATACATGAGATAAAATTCAGCCATAAAATGAATGAAATCCTGTCCCTTGAGACAGTGTAGATGGAAATGGAAATCATTATGTTAAGTGAAAAAGCCAGGCACAGAAGGTCAAGTACTGTGCAATTCGTTATTTCTCTCAGAAACTGGATCTCACAGAAGTTAAGCATAAAATGGCGGTGATTACCAGAGTCTGGGAAGAACCAGGGAAGGGGAGGGCGCTCAATGGCTACAAACTCACAGTTAGGTAAGAATAAGAATTTTCTGTTTTGCTATAGAACAGTGGAGTTCATATCACAATAGTAAGAATTCAATGAGATACCAGAGCATGCATTGTCTAAGCAAGAGAATTTACTAAATGCAAGATACACTAGCAAGAGCAAGAACCAATTCCCTGCTAATCACCAGAGTAAGGGAGTAATTCTTGTGGGCAGGCTGAGGGGAGACTCTGTCAGCTAAGGGGAAGTTTGGGGTGGTGTCCAAGCATGGAAGTTTCCAGCAGGGTGCCCCTGAGTGTTTATGTCTCGTTAGTTACCTAATAATACCAAGATTCTGCTTACTTCAAAATTCTAAAAGAAAGCATTATGAATGTTTTCATTTTAAACAAATAATATTTAAAGAAATCAATGTTAGACCTGATTTAAACCTCTCTCTCTCTCTCTCTCTCTCTCTCTCTCTCTCTCTCTCTCTCTATATATATATATATATATATATATATATATAAACATCACATAGTTTCCCACAAATATGTACAATCTTCATATTTTTATATATCAGCTGAAATATACTTAATTCAAATTTTAGAAATATATTCACAAGTATAAACTATGCACGTATGCATTTTAGAGATCATTTGTTTATTTATTTTAATTTGCTTTTATTGGTGCATTGTAATCACACATGATAATGAAGTTCAGAGTGATAGGGGTATGCATGCACATGGCACCTGGTGAGTTTCCCCTGGATTCTATCCCACTCCTTCCCCTTCTCTGCATATGATGTTAAGATTGACATTGACATTGGTAATTTTGTATATGTAGGTAGTCTTCACCCCACCTCCCTCCCCTACACCCCTTCACTTCTCCACTGGGTTTTCTCCTCCTTTATTTGGAGTCTCTCCTATATCTTTTTTATTTTATATAAAGTTTAAGTTAAAAGAGATCATGCTCAATATGTAAAAAAAAAAATGAGAAAATATGTTAATAGCCATGAAACATTCTAATACAGCTTAATTGACAGCAGGTTTCTCTTTGTAAATGTACATGAAATAATGACACATCCTATAATCAGTGATGGTATAGAGCAAATTAAATGCAATATTTTATTCACAAGCAAAATTTGAATGTCATATTTCTTCTAGAGAGTGATGATTAGTGATGAGTTGTTGATTGTCAGTTCTCCAGAAATACTTAGATGAAAATACTACCTGCTAATGTGAATTTGACAGAAATCTTCAGCATTGCACTCTATGGGTATCTCTGTAATTTTTTTGTCCCTTTGAAATTTCGGCACATTTTAATTCGTTGCATAGGACAGCTTGAATCAGTCAGGTTTGTAGAAAGACTGACAAGTCTTACATTCAAGGAACAGTTGTTATAAACAGAGTTTAAATTGCCATCTTAGAAAAACCAAAATCAACTTAAACATATGTGTGAATGGCCAGAAATTAGTCTTACTTTAAAATTAGGAAAAAGTGAACAAGCAAATGCTCTTGATGAATAATTGGAACTATATTCAACATTGTTAAGACCACACTACCTTAAGGTTAAATTATCTTATTTTTCACAAGAAAAATCATCTATGATTTTTAATAAAAGACTGTTCATTCTCAATGGAAATAATTGAAGGGTGCTACCTTTTAAGAGCATTGTTAGCTAAATTTGTAGAACCATTTAAACTTTTAATAATCACATATCTTTATCTATTCATGGAGCATATTTGTTATCCTAAAAAATAATTCTAGCTTTTAATGTGCTATTTTCTCTCTGCTACACCAACATTTCTTTAGAATGTCTTTAATGCCCTCTGTATTTTAAAAGCATGAGAATTTACCACAGTGTGATATTAATTTGCAAATGAGTTCACTCCAATTGAAAAGAACGTATTTTAATTCTCAATATAATTTAACTTTCTGTGTAGTTAAGAAGGTAAGATATTTACAATTAGAACATATACAACCAAGGCAAAGTGGTACATGCCTATAATCCTAATGCTTGGGAAGCTGAGACAGGAGGATTATGGTTTAAAGATAGCTTGGCAACTTAGCGAGACTCTCAGTAACCTAATAAGACTCTGTTTCAAAACAAAAAATAAAAAAGGGCTGGGGTATAGCTCAGAGATAGAAAACCATTGGATTCAGTCCCTGTAATACACACATACACACACACACACACACACACACACACACACACACACACTACTCCAAAATGATCAAACTATTTAAGATATTCTTTCAATTGTTAGGTGCTTTGTGAAATGGGGTTGTTGTAATAGGCTTACTTATTTCACACTGGATTCTTTGGATTGTGCAGGGTTAGCCAAAAGTCAACTGCACTGTTGATTGACATAAATATGGTTAATGTGAAAATCACAGAGAAAAATATTTTAACTTGACTCATTGTTGCATACAGTTGCCATGATTATATCATTTTGATTTATTAAGAATACCATGACTGGGATAGAAGCTCTGACCAAAATTATGAGTTAGTTTTTAGTATTTTATCCCATTTTCCTAGATTTTGCCATATGCTAAACAGGGGAATTAAATAGAGAAGTAATGGAAATAATCAAACTCAGATCCCAAACATCAAAGTTAATGTATGATGTGTTTCATTAAGTTGGTAAATAGTTCATTAAGTAGATTTTTTTAATTTGAATTTTAGCTTGTGGAATAATAAAATCTTTAATGCTCCCATTTTCTTCTACCTAATATAATGGACTTTTTCTCTGTATTATAAATTTATCACGTAGTTTTTATATTTTTAAATTAACTCAATTACCAATATTCATGCAGAAGGAAGATAAAGAGTTTCAGATTTAAATATAGTGGTTTTAAACATAGACATCAACCAGGCATAGTGGTGCATACCTAAAAATCCCAGTACTTGGGAGGCTGAGACAGAAGGATTACAGGTTCAAGACCAGCCTCAGCAACACAGCAAGACTCAAAAACTAGTGAGAAGACTCTGTTTCAAAATGAACAATGTAATGGAACTGGGGGTGCAGCTTGGAGGTAGAAGGCTCCTGAGTTCAGTCCCCAGTAACACACACACACACACCACAGACTTCAAGTTCCTTGGCACCCCCCTCATTCAGGTGTCAAAATCCGATCATTTAGAAGGTATTCAAGTTTATGATTGCATGAACCAATAGAACACAGCAGAAAAACCATGTGATCTGTGCGGCCAGTTGGGCAGTCGGTCATCCCTACTAATACTCTTGAGCTTTGTTCTTGATTATACTTAACTGGAAATCTGTTCATTAGGAGTCTTGATTTTTATGAATTTTTTTTGGGGGGAGGGTTCGGCAATAGCAGAAAAGTACTCAATTTGGACTAATTATTCCCCGCTAAAAAAGCAGTATCTTCTATTTTGGGGTGGGGAGGAGAGCTGGGTATTCAACCCAAGGGCATTCTACCTCTGAGCTACATGTATCCCGACCCTTTTCTTATTTTTTACTTTGAAACAGGATCTAAGTTGTTGAGGGTTTCCCTAAAACATTGAGCCTGGCCTTGAACCTGTGAACCTCATGTCTCAGCCTACCAAGTAACGGGATTACAGGTGTGTACCACCACATTTGGCTGAAAGCAGTCAAATCTTCTTGAATGCTGTTTTCAACACTCTGGGAGAGTTGGGTTTTTCTAGTCTGAGTGGTGGGAATAGGTACTGCTCCTGGACCCGTGGGACATTTTCATTATTACAGGATGATTTCATAGTCATCTCAGTGGCATTAATTTGAAAACAAGTGATAATATCTTAGTCATGAGCAAAGGCCAGGCAAATCAAGAGATATTTATAAAACTGTTACCACCATGCAGGAAAGCTAAGAGTTCTCAACTACATAAAGGTCATTGAGCAGTTTTCTAAAAAGATACATTCTGAAACAGTAACTCATACACTGTGGGTTAAGAATGATAAAACAGGATAAAACAGTTGGCGTGTATACCAATTTTCTAGACAATTTTGAGGCAATTATTTAGTAGTCTGGAATTTGAGAAAACCCCTAAGCCTGTGAGGCATACAATAGAATGAGATCAAGACAGTAAAAAGCCAGAGAAAAATTATAATGTTTTGAAAAGCTGAACTTTTATCCCAACCAGTTGGAGAACAATTTATAACAAAATTAAATTAGTTATGAATAAATGTGTAAACACAATGGAAAACGACCTTTGATGTTGCCATCCACTCGCTCTGGTCTCTATCACAGTGTAATTAATCTTTTTTGCAATAACCCTCTAGAGCTTCCTAGTGCTGATGTTTCAGCATTTTCTTTATTATCATTGAGAAAAAGAGAGAAAATGGGGAGGGATTGAAATCCTGAAACACAAAAAAAATATAAAATAAATCCCATGATAAATATGTCCTTGATAGTTGTTTAAAAACTGTGACCATGACACTGTAAATATGCAATTGAGGAACCCTCTTTCTGTAGTGCTACCTATAATGTAGGACAAAATGACATGAGAATTATAAGCACATTTACATAGAGCATTTACAGAAAACTGTAGGTCATATCAAAGTCAGCACAAGCCATTGAAAGCATATTTTGTATGCGCCCCTCAAGGCATTCAGCCACCAATAAAGATTCTTTTGCTCAGGAGTTTCTCTACATGTTTATTTGAGAAATGTTGCCAAAAGAAGTCATACTGATTAGGTTTCATCGTCCTTGCAATGTCCCAGCTTAATATTTCAAAGGTCTTACAAGTTATATTTTCAATCCCTAAAAAGTAGACTATAATATTGAAAATTATAAGAAAATAATATATGGTAACAATTTAACAAAGACTATACAATAAATAATATTTCTTATTTTTTCATATTTATTCATAAGAATACTGCATATATTTATGTGATTAATTAATAATTATAGGAAAAAGAATCTCTCAAAGGAAAATAATAACTAATTTTTTACTCAGTTATAATTTCTCTCATCACATTTTATGTGCTATGATTTATGGCCACATAATTAATAATACAAAGCCCTTGCTTTGAATTTTTGCAGTCAAGTCAGGGAGCGAGATTAGGAGACAGATGATAAAAACCTAACTTAAAAAATGCATGATAGATACTAACTACAGGGTATAATAGGATCAAGTCAACAACTTGACACTCAGGAAAAGCTAAAATTAGGAGGATAATTAGAATTCAGCCTGAAGAAGGGATAAAGAAGAGGTCAGGGGAAAGTTTCAGAAAGACTGAACTTCTAGAAAGCCATAGATCCATAAAAAGAATAAGACACATTGTCATAAAGATATTTTTCAAAATGTCCAGGATCTAATGCAAAAGGTAAAGTAATTAAAAGAAAATAGGCGGAAGTGAAGCATATCCTAGATTATGAAGGACCTTGTAGCCCAGGCTAACAAACTGACAATTTCTCATAAAGTCTACAGTGAACCATTTCCAACCTTTCTATTATCTGAGTACCTCTCTCTACTCATGCTTTTTTCTGCTCTGTGCATAACTGCCTCACATCAGTAACTCTGACTTTGATGGGTTTTCAGAAGATCTCCAAATATGCACAACATATTTCTGGATTATTATAGGTATTACACAATGGAGTTTTGCTCAGCCATAATGAACAATATTATGTCATTTGCAGTAGACTTGATGGAACTAGAGAATTTTATGCTAATTGAGATCAGCCAGTCTCAGAAAGTCAAGTGTTAAATGTTTTGTCTCATATGTAGAAGCTAGAGAGAAAATAGAAAACAAAAGATATTTAGATAATTGAGGAATGTGATCAGTAGAAGAGTAGAAGAGGATGGGGGGGGGAAAAGAGGGGAAAAGAAGAATTTATGAAATAAACAATTCAAATTGTGCTATGCCCATGGATGAAGGTATCACTACTAATCTCTCTAATATAAACAGGGAGGGGTGGGTATCAGGGTGGGACCTGAAGGAAAATATACCAAGACCTGTGTGCATGTTGGTTTGTATGACTTTGAACTTCACTAAGATGTATCATTACAATGATTTAATAAAATATAAAAAATGAGATCAAATAGCTTCTGAAAAAAAGTCTAACTTCCCATACAAAGGAAAAAAAAAAGAAATAGTTGAACACCTTCTCACAAAATACTTTCCAATTGAAGTTATTATATACTGTCCTGACAAGAATACAAAAACTACAAAAATTTATTGTGAAAAACTTATTCTTCTCCTGTTACTCTTACATATGTATGTTAGGGTTTCATGTAATTAAAATTTGCATAATTAAATGAATGTAATTACTTCTTTAAAGTCAAAGTAAGCATATCAAATGCTAATTTATTTTGCAGAAAGAAATTAAATCTTGAATTTTAAAAAACATATTCTTTTTAAAAGCCACACACGAAAATTACACCAATTAAACATTAACAAAGAGAATTCCATAAAAACATCCGACTTCTATTCAAACAGACATTGGTTTTTATGGCTATGATAACTTATTTATAATTGCATAATTTCAGAAACTTGATTTTCATATTTGTAATATTATTTAATACGTACTATGTAAGACAATTTTAAGAATTGTTGATAAATTCTAAGTTGGAGTACTAACACACACTTACACACACCCCATTTTGATGCACACATTTTAGGGTAAATAAAATAAACCAAGAAAGTAATAAACACATGCTCTGAGAGAAATTAGTAATTTCAAAATATACTTCTTCAAATTAAACATGATGAACTGCATGTGGTGGCACATGACTGTAATCCTAGTATTTTGAAGACTGAGGCAGGAGGATCATAGGTTTGAGGTCAGCCTCAGGAACTTAGAGAGGCCCTCTGAAATTAAGGGAGACTCTGTTTCCAACTAAAAAATAAAATAGAATTGAAGGTGTAGCTCAGAGATAGGATGCCCCTGGGCTCAATACCCAGTAACATACACACACGAACACACACACACACACACACACACACACACACACACACATACGAATTAGACATGGTGGTTTACTAATTTAATGATGTAAATATGAGTCAATCAATATTATCAATACGATGACATATTAAGCTCAATTATTTTGTATATATACCAACACACACTATCTTTTGCCACATAGTTCAATTCTGTATTGGTATTTGGCTGCCAATAAAGTAACAGATTAAAGCTGTGTCTCTTACACACAGTTGGAGCCAGTCCATAGAGAGGTTAATTATTTTATTCTATGCTTCTGATTTGCCTGTCTAAACTGAATGGCTTTCCACTGCTATTGCAGGTTTACTTCCATTCGGAAGTAGTGCCTACCATTTTCTGTTTCACTCTTTGGACAGAACTCTTTGCAGGTATTTAGTTCACCTGACTTCCTGTGAGCTCCAGGTGCCAGTTTCTATCTCAGCCTGCTTTGCTGCTCACAGATGACGCCTGGCTAAACACTGTTTAATTTCCATCTTCATCTCTGACTTGCATGTATTTGTTAAATGGACACAATGCATTGCTGCAACATATCAAAGATCTGTTTTGATTTGAATTGGAATTAATATTTCCAGAAAGCAAAATCAGTGACTAAATTATAGGCTTTCAAGCTCTTAGTCCTTATAAACCTCTGGACATTGATTACAGACATGATTCTGAAATAGCCTTGTTATCATAAAATAGAGAAATTCGGTAGACCAATCCTCTTTCAAATACTAATCAATTAATTGAATTCTTATCAATGAAAGCACAGTCAGGAGAAAGGTTCATTCTGTTTTCAAGAACTAAAAACATTGCCTTTGCAGAAAATCTGCTTCCCCAAAATTTCTTTGTGAGAAAAACCAGTAAAAATAAAATAAGATGTCTGTTATTATTGTCTTATGTGTTTTTATTTTTTATCTTTTTTGTGTGTGTGTGTGGTACTGGGGATTGAACTCAGGGGCATTCTCCCTCCAAGCTATACCCCCAGCCCTATTTTCTATTCTTTATTTTGAAACAGGGTCTCACTAAGTTGTGGAGTGCCTCACTAGGTAGCTGAAGCTGGCCTCGAACCCGGATGCTCCAGTCTCAGCCTCCGGAATGCTGGGATTACAAGCGTGTGCCACCACGCCTGACTCATTTTCTTTTTTTGCAAGAATCTTTTAACATTATGAAGTAATATTTGGGTGATTTTGGATTTTTTTCTTACTGTCAATGGAATTCACTATACAGTATTATATAGCCTGTTATAGTTTGCTGGTGGAGTCATATTTTCAGTTTGAATGAATTTAATAAATTTGTTCTCATTAAATCTACTATTTCTCTTCACTTTTGATAATTCTTTAAAATACGTACTCCACAGAATTTAGAGTCACATTCGATAGTGCTATATATTTTGCTTCCATCCTTAGACATAATTTGCAAAACTCAGGAAGAGAGGGAAAGTTTTTGATTCATCCACATTTGTACTTTTTAAATTGTCTTTTCTTCTTCATGTTTCAATATTCCTTCTCTTATTATTTTTCTGATTACATAACTATTTTATTTTCAAGTAGGGCTGCTCACAACATTATTTTCTTCATTTTCCTTCCCAAACTCATTTTGATTTCTCTTTATCTGTGAGTGCAATTTCTTATTGTGGTAAAATATCCATCATGTAACATTTGCCATCTCAAGTATTTAAGTGTTCAGTTTAGTGGCATTAATTATCTTTAAATTTTGTGCAATTATTATCATTAACTCTCTCTAGAACATTTTCCTATTTCCAAACTGAAACTCTATATTCATTAAACAATAACTCTTTATGCCTCCTCTCTCAAGTCCATAAAACCATCACTCCAATTTTTGTTTCTATGAATTTGATTTCTTTAACTACCTCATATAAATGGAGTAATATATTTTAGTAAATGAATTCTTTCATTTACCATAATTTCGTTGAGGTTTATCCATTCTGTAGCACATATCAGAATTTCATTCATTTTGAAGACTGAATAATATTCCATTTATGGGTATATTTATTACATTTTGTTTATACATGCATATGATTATGAATATTTGCTTTTCCCCTACCTTTTGGCGATTGTGACCGATGCAGCTATGAATATTAATTTGCAACTATCTCCTTGAGTCTTTAATTTCACTTAGTAGTATATCAGAAGTGGAATGATTCCCGAGCATGGTGGCACATGGCTGTAATCCTGGTACTTGGAAGGCTAAGATGGAAGGATCACAGGTTTGAGGACAGCCTGAGCCATCTAGCAAGGCCCTGTTGCAAATAAAAAATAAAATAGAGGCCCTATTGCAAATAAAAAGGAGTGTAGCTCTGAGGTAGAATGACCCTAGGTTCTACCCAGTGCAACCAAAAAAAAAAAAAAAAAAAAAAAGAATGGGATGGCTGCATCATATGATAATTCTTTTTTAAGTATTTTGTTTGTTTGTTTTGTTTTGTTTTGTAGAACTGGGAACTGAACCCAGGAGCATTCTACCCCCAGCTCTATTTCATTTTTTTATTTTGAAGCAGGGCCTTGTTATGTTGCAGAGGGTCTAAGTTACAATCCTCCTGTCTTAGCCTTCCAAATTCTGGGATTACAAGTGTGCACCACCTGCCCAACTCTTTCTTTAGTTATTTGAAGAACCACCACACTATTTTCCACTACAGCTACACCATTTTACATTTTACCCTTTGCTTCACAAGGACTGAAAATTTCAAACAACCTGACAGAAAATATTTTCATACAACTAAATCAAAAAAGAGATAGTAGCCAGGCATGGTGACGGGCACTTTTAATCCCAGTACTTGGGAGGCTGAGACAGGAAGGATCCTGGTTCCCAGCTAGCCTCAGCTACTTAGTGAGGCCCTCAGCAAGTTACTGAGACCCTGTTTCAAAATAAAGAATAAAAAGTAGGACTGGGGGTGTAGCTTGGAGGTAGAATGCCCTTGGGTTCAATCTCCAAAACTGAAAAAAATAAAAATAAAACAAAGAGAGATAGTATCTAGAACACATAAAGACATTTAAAAACTCAACAGTAAAATCAAAACAAAATAACATAATTAGAAAATGGACAAAACACAGAAAGAAACATTTCACTGAATAGGATACACAGACAGCAAATAAATGCACGAAAATACTCATTATGGAAATATGAATGAATATTGCGTGAGAAAAATAAAGTTGAAGACACACACATACACACATATGCACACATATATACACAGTGAGATATCACTTATCAGAGTGTCTCTACATAATATTAAAACATAAGAATTTCAAATGTAGATAAAATGAAAATAAACTGGATAATTCATAAAACTAGTGGCAATATAAAAAAGTTCATAATTTCTCCAAAAAGGTATTGGAGACCACATGTTTTCTCAAAAAAAAAAAAAAAAAAAAACATTTAATTACCACATAACCCAGCATTGGCACTCTTAGGCATTAGCCCAAAGAAATGAAAACTCATTCTCACTTATTTTCACACAATACCTTTATATAATTGCATATAACAGCTTTTTTTCACAATAGCTCAAAACTGGAAGTAACCCAGATGTCCTTTAACAGATAAGTGGTAAAATAACGTATGGTACATATAAGCCATGAAATATAACACAAAATATTGATATACATAACTTGGATGAAGCTCCAAAGTATTATGCTGAGTTAAAAAGAAGTAATATGTATATTATATATATATATATATGTATATATGCTGATACCACAAAAATATCATATGATTCTTTTTCAATAGCATTCTTAAAATAGGAAAATTACAGAAATAGAGATCAGGTGAGAGGTAAGTGGCTGCATTGACAAAGGAAAACATGAGAAATACTTGTTTATGATGGAAATGTTTATACGTTCAATGCATCAATGTCAACTACAATATACTTCTATAAGATTTTTACAGTGAGAAAAAAAAAAACTACTAAAGGGCATGTGGCTCACTTTGCTTTATTTCTTACAAGTGCATGTGAATTAAGTGAAATTTTAATTAAAAATGATTAGATTTTTCTCTAGTTCTATCCATTTTTTTCTACAAATAACACACTTTTTCTCTTCTTTAGGCTTGAATAAAAGTCCATTGTTTGTATATGCCTCATTTGCTTTATTCATTCATCTGTTGATGGACTCCTCAGTTGGTTCCACAAGTTGGCTTTTCTGAATTATGCTGCTATTAACATGGGTGTTCATGTGACAATATAGTATTCTAACTTTAATTTTTTTTTGAAAGATAATGAGGAGTGATATAACTGAGTCTTCTGATGATCTCATTTCTTGTCTTTTGAAGAACCTTCATACTGATCTCCACAGTGATTATATTAATTTACAATCCCACCAATAGTGTAAAACTGTTTCATTCTGCCCACACCCTCACCATCAGTTATTATTGTTTATATTCCTGACAATTGCCGTTCTGACTACAGTTAGAGAGAATCTTAATGTAGTTTTGATTTGCATTTCTCTAATTGCTAATGATGAACATTTGTCTAGACATTTGTTGTCTATTTGAAGGTGAAAGCAGGCAGACTCAGAAAAACAAGGGCCACATGTTTTCTCTTATATATGGAAGACAGAAAATAGGAAAGGAAAGGAATTTCACGAAAATGAGGAGAAACAGTAATCAAATAGTGGAAGATTGGGGAAGGGAGAGTAAAAGTAGAAAACGAGGCCCACGGAAGGAAACAGATCAGATAGTGTTATGTTTGTATGAATGTATAATTACCAATCACACTAGCATGTATGGAGAGAAGAGGAAGGGATAGGATGCAGAGTGAAATGCACCAAGAAATGCTGCCGCGTGCATCTATGAATGTATCACTTTGAATTTCACTGTGATAATTATAATTTACTAATAAAAAATTTTAAAATGGCTAGAGACAAAAATATAACTGATTTGGGGAGAAAAATATTTTTTGAGAAAATTGATCACCAACAACCTGCACTAAGAGATATGTTAAATAGAATTCTTCAGGCACAACTAAAGGAATCCTAGATCCAGATTCTAGAATTCAGTCTGTTGATACAGAAAGTTTGATTTGTACTGCTTTTCATTTATTTAATGATTACATTTTCTTCATATAATATATCTACTTCTTTTTAAATATTAAGTTAGAAAATTCTTATTTAACTGAAATAATTAGTCCCTTTACATTTTCTTATATATATTTAATATGATATTGCCACAGTTTTAATCTATTCATTCAATTTTATGTTATTCTTTCCACTGCATTTTTATACTTCTTTAAGATAACTGAGATTTATGGGTCATTTTTCCTCTCTCTCCTTCATTTTTTTATATCACAGTTTAATGATTGCACAAGAGATTAAGGCATGCATAAAAAACTTTTAAAACAGACTATACATTGATGTTTTATCACTTCAGAACAAAGAAGGAATTTACAATATCTTCAATCCACTTGTCCTTTCTCACACTGTTTTGCTATTATTATCTGATTTTTAATGACAGATATAGCATAAATCCCTGAATACCTCATTATTTCAATTGGTAATTATTTTAGTTTTATCCATACGCTGCTTTATATAAGGTTATTCATTCCTATCGGCAAGAAGAGGTTGTATTGGGAGAATCTAAATGAGTCACTACATTGAATGAACGTGCTGAGATTTACAGCATATTTCAAATAATTTAATGTAATATATGAAGAGAATAAATGGGGAGAAAGAAAAGGTGGGACACCTAGTGGAGCTAACAGCAAAGAACTTATGAAAATTATTGGAAAAATATTCATGTAAAACCTGAGGTTGGTAAAGGACATACTTTTTTTTTTTTTTTCAGTACTGGGGATTGAACTCAGGGGCGTTCTACCTTCGAGCTATACCCCCAGCCCTATTTTTTGTTCTTTATTTTGAAATCGGGTCTCACTAAGTTGGGGAGGGCCTCACTAGGTAGCTGAGGCTGGCCGAGAACCCAGATCCTCCAGTCTCAGCCTCCCAAATGCTGGGATTTGGGAGTGTGCACCACTACACCCGGCTCAAGGAGATACTTTAAGGAGAAAACCTAGCTGAACTGAAGATGTTATGTAAGTAGCCTAGATGATGATAATGTTTTTCTCCTAGCAATATTTGTAGTTTTGCAGCAGATAATTTGTTAGAAACACAAACAGAGGAAAAATTGTGGTAGAAAACAAATCGGATAACTAAAAATAGGGCATTGTTGATTCAAATTATACAATCAGAGCCATCATCTCTGATTTTATTCTACTTATATTTGAATTATAATACTTTCAGAAACCTAAATTATAACTGAAAATTGTTTAAAAGCGCCGATTAATGTTTTAAGCAAAATTTTGCCTCTGGAAGTATATTTTGTAAAGCATTTGCAATTTGAAAAAAAATTTTATGGCTTTGAAGAGTGGTTTTGAAATTCTTTATAAAGATTTGAAAGTAAAACATATTTTTAAACATCCATTTTCTCATAAGCTTAATAAAAAATTGCATTCCAAAAAATTTTACTATATTAGCAAACCCCTGTGGAGTACAATGAAAAGATTTCAATGGAGTTCTTATGTCTTCTTTTCTAATGGAAAACAAATGAAATGATGAAAAAGTCGCATTAAAGTCAGTCACACATCATAAATTGCCTTTCTTAGTGTGTCATTGTATAAAATGACTTGATGTGCCCCAGGGGAGAATTCCATTAGAACACAGACCCTTTTCATTCAGAACATCAGCTTCATAAAGCAGAGAATATAGAAAGTATATGAAACCTGTCTGAATACTAGATGTTATAATAGATGTAGGCAACTATGTTTGTTCAGAAATCAAAGTGAAAAATTATAATGAACAGAAAACTTCCATTCTATATAAATCCCTATAACATGATGATTGACAGATTTCTGTATACCTATTTTCTTTCCTTTAACCCCTTAAAAATACTCACCTATTAGAGTAAAGCATATAAAAATATCTGTTGGCAAGTGAACGGTAGCAATATTTGGACATATTGGTCATAAAATGTTAAATTTTCTCTTTCCATAAACTTATCTTGCAAATTATTGAAGTGCCAAGTTCAATTTTACTACACCTCTTAGAATAACGGCCAATCAAGAACCATGTTAAATGCCAATAAATTCTGTATTACTGTATTGGCTGATTCTAAATGATTCTTGTCATGAAAACAAAAATGTATACCTTCTCTTAACTTAAAAACCCTCTCATAATAAAAAAAAATCGAATGAAAATGATTTTTGCACTTATGCTCCCTATCTGCTATATAATTCTTATTACCCATTTTACCTAATTTCTTAATTACTCTTTATAATTACTAAGAATATTTATATTGAGAATGATGGACACTTACAGATTAAATGAAATTCTAAAAATGGTGCCCATACTGATGTAACTAAAGCATCAATTAAAGATTCTAGGTTAAAAAAAAAAGGGAGGCTTGAGAAAGGAAACAAAACAAATAATATTAAGTTCACAAATGAAGGTGTCACTACCAGTGTCACTGGCATGTACAAGGAGGGGAAAGCGAAGTGGATGAAGTGTGGAGGAAAACACACCAAGGGTTGTGGTGTGGTTATATGAATGTGTCACCTGGAGTCTCCCTATGATTTATAATTACATTGCACTGATAAAATTCTAAAAAGGAGAGAAAAATATGCTAAGTAAGCTATCTATGGAGTTTCTCCTTTATTGAAGCTACTTTTTTTTTTTTTTTTCGGTACTAGGAATTGAGCCCAGGGACATTCTACCTCTGAGCTATACCACCAGCCCTATTTTTATTCTTTCCTTTTGAAACAAGGCCTCACTAAGTTGCAGAGGGCCTCGCTAAATAGCTGAGGCTGGTTGGGAACCTGTGATCCTACAGCTTCAGTCTCCCAAGTACTGGAATTACAAGCATGTGCCACCATTCCCAGCTTTTGAAGCTACTTTTTAAACTAGTATTTTGCAGATAGCTATCATTGAGAAACAAATAACCCAATCAAGAACTGGATAATTGAGCCAGGTGTGGTGGCACACACTTGTAATCCCAGCATTTGGAAGGCTGAGACCAGATGATCTGGGTTCGCGGCCAGCCTCGGGTACTTAGTGAGGCCCTCCGCAACTTAGCGAGACCCTGTTTCAAAATAAAGAATAAAAAATAGGACTGGGGGTATAGCTCGGAGGTAGAATGTCCCTGAGTTCAATTCCCAGTACTGCAAACAAACAAAACCAAAAAATGGATAATTGAACTAAATAGACACTTCACAAAAAAAAAAAAAAAAAAAATACAAATGGTCAATAAATACATGAAATAAAAAGTTCGACATTATTGTAAGTCAGGAAGATGCATTTCGAAACTACACTGAGATTCCACTTAACCCAATCAGAATGGCAATCATCAGGAAATCAAACAACAACAAATGCTGGTGAGGATGTGGGGAAATAGGAACTGCTCTACACTGTTGGTGGGATTTAATAGTTCAGCCACTATGGAGATCAGTGGAGATTTCTTAGAAAATTAGGAATGGATCCACCATGTGATTCAGCTATACCACTCCTGGGTATCTTTCCAAAGGGGATGAAATCAGTATATTATAGTAATATATGCATACCCATGTTCATAGCAGCACAATTCATAATAACCAAGTTATGGAACCAACCTAGGTGCCTACCAAAAGATGAATGGATTACAAAATTATGGGATACACACACACACACACACACAAACACACATACACACACACACACACACACACACACACACACACACTCTCACGACAGAGTTCTACTCAGCAATAAAGAAGAACAAAACTATGTCATTTGCAGGAAAATGGATGGATCCAGAGAATATTATGTTAAGTGAGATTAGTCAGTCACAGAAAGTGAAGGGTCATATGTTTTATCTCATATGCGGAAGCTAGGGAGTAACGGGGACACCAGAGGGGCTTCAGATAATGGAGGGGAAACTCTAGTAGAAAAAGGGAGGTGGACTAGGAGAAAGGGCTGGGGGAGAGGGAGAATCAATGAAGGAATCAGTTCCATTGACATCATGTACATATGTGAGAATGTACATTCTGTAGGGGGAGCCATAGGATAGCAGTATTATCTCCACAGCTCACCAAGTGCTGTAGGCATGGATGTCACTACCACTATGACCACATTATGATATGAGACTAAAATGCACCAATAAAAGTATAAAAAGGAAACAAAAGTGTTGCACTGAAAGAGAAAAATAATACTATTATGTTAATATATGAGCAAACATTAAGTTACTATCCTAATTTCTACTTCTGTACCATTTCTCTTCCAAGATTTTCATAGGACCTCAAATCTGTCAAAGAACATCTCATCGTATTTTACCTTTTATCTGTGGCCTTGTGATAGCACACATAACCTGAGTGTCTGGTTTACTATCTTTTTGTCTACCTATGATACTGTGAGTTTTGTTCACAACCGTATTTTCAACAGTTATTTTCCCAGCATTTTCCATATTCTACAGCCTGTAAGAACCTTTTCCTTCACCATTTTGTAGATTCCCACACTCATGGCCAGACTCTGGTCAAAGACTGCTCAATAGAAATATAATAGTTATGCAAAAATAGTGCATCATGCAAACACATACAGTGTAAACAAACAAATGAAATCAATTTCAATTATATATTTTATTTAAACCAATGCATCTAAACTATTTCAGACATTTATTAAAAATACTGTCTAGTGCTGTAGATAATTACTTCCTTGGTATATAAAGCTAAGGTGGAGAAAAGAAAATTTATAATATCATAAGCATCCTGGACCTGAACAAAACCTGAGGAAATTGAGAGAATTGCAAATTAAAAAAAAGAGCCGGGCGTGGTGGCGCACGCTTGTAATCCCAGCATTCGGGAGGCTGAGACCAGAGGATCCGGGTTCACGGCCAGCCTCAGCTACCTAGTGAGGCACTCCGCAACTTAGTGAGACCCGGTTTCAAAATAAAGAATAAAAAATAGGGCTGGGGGTAGAGCTCGGAGGTAGAATGCCTCTGAGTTCAATCCCCAGTACCGAAAAAAAAAAAAAAAAAGTATATTTTCAGCCACTCTAATAAAAATGTTTTTTTAAAAGAGGAATCAATTGTTATGGAAAAATGAAGAAAAACACTTTTTTTTGTACAAAAGGAGGGGCATTAATACCTAATGCATTATCAACAACAGATAATTTGTACTTTTTATTGTAATATAATTATTTTTGATATGCCGTTGAGAATATAATTTATTTTCTTTAAAATAACTTCAATAAAATATTACAGAATCTGACTCTTAAAAAGAGTCATAATCTCAATTGAAATGACTCACAGCAGGCAAATTATAACAAATAATAATGCTATTGATATTTTATACTCTATACTATCTACCTCTATTGCCCTTTGGCTTTCTTAAGCTTTTGAATATCTTTTTTTTTATTGTGATTTTTCTTGGAGATAAAATATGTATAAACTGACTTTTACTTTTCTTAATTTTATATTTAATATATGTCATTAAATGGACTATAAGACTTAAAATGAAAAAGGAAACTTTGGAATGTAATAATAAAATATTTACAGAAAATATTATATAACTTTTATTTGGCTTAATTCCATTAGGGTGCTTTCTTTTGGTTTGTTTTTGCATGTATTTGAATAACTATGAAGAAAGGTTTCATCCTAGCATTATCTGTCAATAATTAATATTTCAAAATTTCACTTCTCGTACTCAACAATATCAAGGTCTTCTTTCTTCCTTGGCCTAGTTGGAAGGCTGTGACTAGTCTGGCAAGTAGAATATGAGCTTAAGTTTGTGTGACTTCTGGGAGCCGAGACAGTAAGGAGGTCTTCACAATTCTCCATCTCTTTTTCTTCCTTTGACTCTGACTGGAGAGGATTTGTGTGGAGGAATATAGAGCTGCAGTATAATGGTCTCCAAGTTCACTGAGTCACAACATGCAGGATTGATGTCCTTGAGAATTAATTCCCTGGTCATGTAGAGGATTGTGGATGAGTTGAAAACTGATTTTATTTTATTGCCTAACCTAGATTGATTGGCACATATCTTGTGGCTAACATCTTTTCCAAACCTATATATTATGCTCCTCATTAGCTTCTGATGTAATTACTTGCACTTTGTTTTGTTGTTGGTGGTGGTGGTGGTGATAGTAGTTTTGTTTTGTTTTTACTTGTTGTTTTGTTTTTTTACTTCCATTTTTGCCCCTGACTTGCCTTCTTGTTTCACCTTAATCCAGTACATCAAGATGTGTTTTTTACTATACTAACTTCATCTCCTGTTAAGAATTTTATTTAAAATAGTGAATTTGATATAAAGTAATAGGAAACACAATTTTAACCAGGGTAAGTAGCAGGTAGATTATATCTCAGATTTTTTCTTTTTTTTTCAAATCTATTTATTTATTTATTTGTTTATTTATTTATTATTTTAATGAGATACAAAGCTGCATTTACCTATCATGTACAACCTATTTTTGTTTGTTTGTTTGTTTTTTAGTACTGGGGATTTAACTCAGGGGCATTCTACCTCTGAGCTATAACCCCAAGTCCTATTTTGTATTCTTTATTTTGAAACAGGGTTTCACTAAGTTGCAGAGGGCCTCACTAAATAGCTGAGACTGGCTGTGAACCCGGATTCTCTGGTCTCAGCCTCCCAAGTACTGGGATTACAAGGGTGTGCCACTATGCCTGGCCATGTACAACCTATTTTAACCAAATGTTTTTGTGATTTTTTTTGTGTTACTTAAATCTCTTCTTTGCTCATATATCAGCTTTTTCCTTCCTAATTACAAACTAACTCCAGCTGTCCTTTAGGAAGTGCTCAAAAGGAACATCTAGGATTTTTGACACTGACCAGGTAGTACTGACCAGTCCTTAGGGCCTGTGCAGATCTCATGCAGTATCACCTTTGGGTTTGATTATCATGAGAAATCATGTGGCAGAGATAAAAAGCTTGCTCTAAATAGCTCCTTCCAGTCCAAAACCAACCTAATAAAAATGGTGCTATAGGTAAAGGGAAGAATTTTTTTTTTTTTTTGAAGGATCCTCTAAACATTGTTAGAAAAGAGAAAGAGGGTAAATAGACTGGATAGGAAACACACAGAATAAACTCTATACTTTGATTCACATCTTCTTTCTAGGAAATTTGTGTTTTACAAAGCAATTTATTAATACATTCAAATGCATTTAAATTTCTATCTTCAAATATTAGATTATTTTATTTCTATGCTTCATAAAATAGTTTTACAATTACAAATTTGGTTCAGAAATGTAACTCAATATGATTATGCCAGGTTATGGTAAATTAACAATAGGTAACACTAATATAGAAAAATAAAAGATATATTTTTGGCCTTAATGACTTAATGAATAAACTTTGAAGAAATTTAGAGAAGGCACTGTTTCAATGAACTTTAGAGTTAAGATTAGTCACAACATAATGACAGACAACCAGTTTTTGTGTGATACACATTAATATTTTGTTTCAGATAGCATTCTCACTCCCATGATCCAAAAACTGACCATACAACTTAGAGGAAGGATGGTTTATTTGCTCACAGTACTTAAAGATTTCCGTATACAGTGCATGTCAGACCAGATCTACAGAGCTGAGTGCATGGTGGCAGGAAGCAGAGAGAGGGAAAGTGCTAGGTTCTGCTCTCAGATCTTGGAGCCTGGAAGCAGAGACAGAGAGAGCAGGGGGAGGAGGAAATTTGTATAATCCTCAAGCCCACACCACCAGAGATCCCTTCTTAGCAACCAACCCCCCTACTTCCCCCTTCCAACATTGCTACCTTGTTTCTATGAGGTCTAGGGGGGCATTCTAAATCCAAACCATTATAGAGAGTGAAGAACAATTTTATAAATTGCAGAAATTAAAAGTAGACATTGTGCTTCTTCTCCTATACATAACATATGAAAAGAATGGAAGCGTATCTCAATATCATACCAAGGTAGGCCTATAAGAAGTAGTACCTTAATAAATGAAATGACCAGTGGCATGTTTGCTTATTTTTAATAAAGAATTTACTATTCCAAGTATGAAATTATTTAAGTCAGTTGTAATGTTAAAAAAACATAGGAAATGAGTTAGACTGTGATGTTATTTACTAAATCTCATCTATAAATATTATTTAAAAAATACTATCATTTTTATACTTTTCTATTTGGTTTGAACATCTGTTATAATACATTGAAACTTTCCTTTGAGAATTTTGTGGGAACATAGAAAAATGAGGGGGGGTCCTCAGGTGATCTTTAGAGGAGTTGGGAGCACAACAAAGTAATTATTAAAAGCTATAAGGACAAGCTAGGTATGGTGGCACATGCTTGAAATCTCAGTACTTAGGAGGCTGAGGCATGAGGATTGCAGATTTGAAGATTTGAAGTCAGCCTCAATAACATAGCAAGACTGTTTCAAAGATAAAAAGGTCTGGGGATGTAGCTTGGAGAAAAATTTGCCCCTGGTTTCAATTTCTTGTACCCCTCCCCTCCAAAAAAAGGAAAAGAAAAGAAAAAGAAAAATATATATAAGTACATGCTGGCAAGGAAATCTTCCTATACAAACAAAATTTTTACAAAATTAGCTAAAATTTTCCATGACTTTTTGTAGTCAGGAATGTTGTACTGATGTTTGTTTCAATAAGGTTAAAATCATAATTTTAATAAAAAATAATTTATATACTTCATTGACAATAGAACTAATGTTTAAATCAAGGAGGAAATAAAGGAATGATTTCATTTTCTGTACATATTCTCTTTTTTTCTCAAATGTTACTTCTTTCATTTAATGTAGATAATTGACTGGGTTTTGTTGTATTAGTAATGAATATGAAAATGCACTTACCTGTCATGGGATTTTTAAACAGTTCATACATTGAGCTGTATTCAAAAGAGCTCAGCAAAAAATATTTTGGAGCCGGGCGTGGTGGCGCACGCTTGTAATCCCAGCATTCGGGAGGCTGAGACCGGAGGATCCGGGTTCGCGGCCAGCCTCAGCTACCTAGTGAGACACTCTGCAACTTAGTGAGACTCGGTTTCAAAATAAAGAATAAAAAATAGGGTTGGGGGGTATAGCTCGGAGGTAGAATGCCCCTGAGTTCAATCCCCAGTACCGCAAAAAAAAAAAAAAAAAAAATATTTTGGGAGGCATACGTAGTACTGGCAATGATGCAAGCTGCTTTCTATGAGAGCGCTTTAATGTATTTTCTATAAGCATGTAAAAGCAGAATTTAACCTTACTTATAATCATGGCAAGCATCGATATCAATTAATAAAATTTCTAAAAATTGTCCTGAAATGTACTGCTGAATACTTATTTAGAAAATAGAAACAATATTTTCATACTTAAAAAGCAGAGCTGAAAATAGAGGTTACCTAGCATTTTTTTCAGCAGAGAGGGTATATAAGTTGCCCAATATGCAAATAAGTTTAATTTGAAAAGGAAGAACCACTCTAAATATATCCTTAAGGTTAATTCATGTTATCAGAAATCTATAACAGTTGTATACTACCAAAGCAGTGGCTCTGAAGGAAATTATGAAAATCACCCGGGTTACTCACAAAGTTCAAGAAAGAAGGCAGTTGGTGCTATTTTGGAATACTGATTACAGATGCAATAGCAGGTTAATAACAATTACTGTATTTGAAGTGGTTTTCATGGAGGAGTTAGGATTGCAGTTAAACTTTGATGAGTGATTACAATACTCAGAAGCAAAATAGAAAGGTACTCAGCTATGCTGAGAGCACAGGAATGAAATTCAAATGCTCTCACAATGTTTTGAAGGAAATGAGCACACTATTAAGCCTGGAGATGAGGATTTTATTCATTTATTCATTCAACAAATAATTACGGTTTACATAATACATGCACAATACATAATTCCTGTGGGAAATACAAGAATAAATATTGTTAAGTCATTGTACAGTATGCAACAGAGGAACGGGAGTTATTGGAAGGAAGGAAGTATATCATATTCATCAGATATTTGTAAATATGCCCTGGGGGTGAAATCTGCACCACCAGTTGTTTTTATAAAGTTTTATTGGAACACAGTTGTCCTCATTTACTTATCTATTATCTATAGCTCCTTTCATACTAACATGGCAGAGTAAAGCACTTTGGGGGAGTGATTTTTATTTTTTCTGGCACTGTGATTGAATCCAGGAGTGCTCTACCGCTGAAATAACCCCCCATCACTATTATGAAACAGTGTCTTACTAAGTTGCTGAGCCCTGGCCTTGAACTTGTGATTCTCCTGTCTCAGCTTTCCAAGTATTGGTATTATAGGCATGGGCCACCACACCCAGCTCAGGCTCAGAGTTGAGTATTTGATAAAGACCAGATGGTGGCTGACAAAGCCTAAAATATTTTCAATCTGGTCCATTACTGACTCTTCCTTCCTTCCTTCCTTCCTTCCTTCCTTCCTTCCTTCCTTCCTTCCTTCCTTCCTTCCTTCCTTCTTTCCTTCCTTCCTTCCTTCCTTCTTTCCTTCCTTCCTTCCTTCCTTTTTTTTTTTTTTTGTGTGTGTGTGTGTATGTGTGTGTGTGTGTGTGTGTGTGTGTGTGTGTGTGTGTGTTCCTGGAAATTGAACCTGGGGACATTTGTTTTACCTCCAAACTACATCCACAGCTCTTTTTGTTTGTTTTTAAAGAAGTCTGACTAGGTTCATGCTAGTCTTGCTAAGTTGCTGAGGCTGGCCTTGAACCTATGATCCTTTTGTCTCAGCCTCCCAGATACTGGGACCATAGGCATGTGCCACCACATCCAGCCAGAAATACATTTTCTTGTGCTCGAGGTCAGCTATCTGAGATCAGAATCATTAGGTTGATAACACGATTTTGCAGGCTGTGCTCACTCCAGAGAAAGGTGCATTCTTTACCCTTTTTTTCCTGCTGGTGGCTGTCAGCCTGTCTTGAATTAGGCCCCATCACAGTCTTCAAGGCCACATCTTCACATCTCTTTCTACTTTGCCATCACATTGTGTTTTCCTGTGTGTATGCATGAGTGTGGATGAACTCTGTATTCCTCATACAAGGATACATGTAATAGAATTTAGGACCCACAAGAATAATCCAGGACAAAGTCCTCATCTAGAGATCCTTGGCTTAATTATATCATCATAGTTGAATAATACTGTATGTAAAAAACTAGTAATAGGAAAATTTTTCTTCTACAAACTCCCCAGAAGAAATATAATGAGTAGCTATAGGAATCACAGAATAACCATGACATATTTTGATAGACATTTGGAAAATGGAGAAACTGTATATGTCCTACCGTACAAAGGATATACAAAGGAGATCATTAATTACAAAAAGGCGGTATAGAACAATATATATACTTAAATATAATTTTTCCAAACAAACAAATGAACAACAAATAGATGTATATATAAACATATTGCCTGGGTTGGAATTCAAGGAATAGAAAGTCCTTGTATCAATTGTCCCTTGGGGGAAAAAAATGGACTTAGATATAAAATTCTAGAGAAATATATTTTGGTACTTAAGAGTTTTGCAAGCCGGGCATGGTGGTGCACGCTTGTAATCCCAGCATTTGGGAGGCTGAGACCAGAGGATCCCGGTTCGCAGCCAGCCTCAGCTACCTAGTGAGGCACTCCACAATGTAGTGAGACCCTGTTTCAAAATAAAGAATAAAAAATAGGGCTGGGGGTATATCTTGGAGGTAGGATGCCCCTGAGTTCAATCCCCAGTACCTCAAAAAAAAAAATGAGTTTTGCAATATGGCCAATATCACTTATTAAAATTATGGAAATATTTAAACTAAAAAGAAAACATATAAGGTTTTAATATAATGTATCAAATGTATATAATGTCCAACGGTTAAGAAAACAGCTTACTATTTTAAAAACAGTTCTTAATATTTTAATGTAAATTCTCCATTTTTTTAAGTGTAGATCCATGTCATAAGTGATTCTCTTAAAAATAAAAGAGATTGAAGAAGGATTTGTTTCATAAAGCAAGTTTTTATATGTGAATGAAAATTGCCAAAATTAGCATGATTTTTTATTTTTAAAATGGAAAAAATAATAACTATTTAGATTGTTTATTAGTGGAAAGTCTTTGCTTCTAATTAAACTTTGCAAAGTTAGGTGTCCATAACACCTAATTTTTTGGTGACAAAAGCATCAGAAAACAGTATAAAAAGAGCAGTAAGTATCAGAAATAAGAACTTATTCTAAACACAGCCTAGATCACTTAAAGCTATCACAGTATATTATAATCTACGGATATACTAATTCGTATGAACATTTTAATGCTAGCCTTTTAAACTGAGCATTTGAAGAACACATTTCACTTCAATTTCAGACATGTCACTAATAGATCTTAGCTTACAATTTAACACTAGAGTACTATAATAAACTAAGGTATTTTCATGCTGCATTCTATATATTTGTTTCCTTGCCCCAAAATAGAAGACAAATTCAAAATTTAGGACTTGTAGCTGTTGAAGCAAATTCAGAAATTAATTGTTTTGTTTGTAACACTATTAATCTACTGAAATTATTGTGATAAATTTAGCAAAATGTCAAGTGACAGAAGCCTAAATGAGAACCCATACAGACAAATTACATCAAGATATATTTATGCAGAGGGGTTAATTTTCCCCACCTTTTGCACTAGTATTTTATCTCCTTACATTTTTTTTTTTGCATTCTCCTTTCTTGTAGGAATCCTTAGTATAGTCTCGCCATTCATATATCTTTTGAAGTTAAAAAAAAAAAAAAGAGTTCATAATATAGCTATTCACGTGGCTGCTTTCCCCATAGTTCCAAAGAGCTAATTGAGTGTGACGCCCCTTTTCTGCTTGGCAGAAACTGCCTGCTGTCAGCATGAGTTCACTCCTTATAAAATTGTCATTGTTGTTTCACCTGTCTCTTTCAGGAAGAATGCCCTATCTTAAAGGGGATCAAGTCAGAAAATCACTTTGATAATAAATTCAAAGATATGTGGCCTCTTTTTGAATGTGTGAAGCCTGGCCTGGATATATTTTAAACTATAGTTCCTTTGGTCTTCCCATAAAAGACTATATAGCTATAAATATTGCAACGCTATTTGGGAAGTGTTCAGTGTTCTATAGAAATATCCTATGCAACAAAGTTGTCACTATCAAAATGTTTTTTTCTGAAACCAGCAGCATCTGTATCTCCAAGGAGCTTGGTAGAAATTTAAACTATTGGTCTACACCCTAGACAGAATGAATCAGAAATTATGGGGGTGGAACGCAGCAATTGGTGTATAATGAACTCTCCAGTGCTTCTGATTCATGCACTTGTTGAGAAATAAATTGAACAGAAATAGCCTTGGATGTTGGGGAAAAAATCTCAGCTCTAGCATGAGAAGTACCTAATTGTGAATACTGGCTGTTCTAGACGAAGCAGTGGATGATTTTTTTTTTCAAGACTTCCGCCTCTTTACCTATCAAATGTCCTGAAATTATGTCTCTACCAATAATCAACTCTAGAGGCTAATGAAAGATACTTAATAATCTTTATTTTCTTTAAACATGTGATAATGTTAGTCTTTGATGGCTATTTAATCAGGGTTTAAATATATGAGTTATTGCTATATTTTTCTTAGTATTGATTTTGTATGTTCTCTTAGGCAAAGTGTCTAATCTTCTGAGCACCAGTATTTCATTAATAATTAGAAATTAATGCATGCCCTGGAATATTATTATACAAGTCAAATATGAAAATTCATATTGTAGAATTTTACACTGTGCTCTAAGGAATGGTAGGCAACCGATTCAAGGTATCTTTTTATTTTTATTTTATTTTTTGAAATTATATCCTTTTGACTGTTTTCACTTTATGAATATTTTTGCTGCTTAACATTAATTTCAGTATGCTGCTTACTTTCTCTCTCACTATTTAACATTCTTCACTAGACTGTATATTAGGTCTCTTGACATGAATATGTCCCAAGCCAAGCTCCTGGTTTGCATTCTATTTTGTTCTCACCAGCCAAAACTGCTACTCTCATAGACCACACTATCTCAGTAAAGGGCAATTTCTTGTACTTACTCAGGTCAGGCCTTTGGGTTATTTGTGACTCTTCCTTTTTTCTTTGTTATCACATTTCATGTGTGATTTTATAGTATTTTTTTTTCTGTTTTCAGAAATATATACAGAACCTGAGCACATCTCACTTTCTGCAGTGCTTCCATTCTGCACTGTCCTCCCTCACCTGTTTATTCAACAGCCTCCTAAGTCATGTCCTTTGGGCCTCCTTGGCTCCTTTGATCATTTCTCAATACAGAAGCCACAGGGATCCTTTTAATAAATATGTAATATCCTGTTTCTCCTCTCTTGACACCTGACTGCTCCCTGTCACATGCAGAGAAAGAGGAATGTCTCACAAATCAGTGTTTCTTAAACTATCTGTGGAGCAAAAGATCATTTTACCATAGATTTTGTAGGCCAATGCTATTGTAAAATAAATAAATAAATAAATATACATTTTAAAAATTAAAACTTTTTAACACATACAAAATTCAAGCTTGGTGAGTCCCTAATGTCATGCTATGAATTTATCTTGGCAATTAATACACAAACCACTTTTTGAACAGCCTTGTGGCAATCATGCATTAATACTCTTAATTACTGTGCTTCACAGCCTACAATGTTTCTCCCTGTTCAATCTGCCAGCTCTACCATTTATTTCTTTCAGAGATGTAGGCACATTTACACTTGACAAACTTTGTTAACAAAAGGCAAAGGGTTTATGGAGTTCTTTTCCTGCAATCTATGTAGGTCCTTACTTTTTTTTTTTTTTAACTCAGATGTCAATTTCTCATTAAAGCTGTATGTGTGTTTGTGTGTGTGTGTGTGTGTGTGTGTGTGTGTGTGTATGTGTGTTTTGAATTGCACTACCAATACACTCCATTTCCTTGGTTTTATTTTCTCATTTTTCCTTATCATAATGTACTACCTCAGATATTTTACCTAAATATGCTGTTTATTGTCTGTCTTCCCAACCAGAAGGTAAGCTTCATATAAAATATGAATTTGTGTCTGCTGTACCCACAGTGGCTAAAATGGTATGTAATACCTGGTAAGGGCTCAATCAGTTTTCATTGAATGGATGCATGGATGAGTAGGTGAATTTTGGAATAGCATGCAGACACTTAAGTATCAATGAGATTCGGAATATTATCAATAGAAAAAAAAAACACACTTAACAAGGTAAGTATCATGAAAATATACTTAATAAAGTGAAATCTCATTGGTGACACTTTGTAACTTCACAAATGCAAAATACTTGCCAAGGTGTATACTGGTTCTACATTATATCATTATATTTACAAATATATTGAGACAAAATTCAATTGAAATTCTTGACAAAATGGTAAATGAGACTAGTTTTGGGGAATTTTGTAGTTCTCAGTTTTGTTTTGTTTTGTTGTTTTTTTTTTTTGTTTTGTTTTTTTTTGCGGTACCAGGGATTGAACTCAGGGGCATTTTACCTCCGAGCTATACCCCCAGTCCTATTTTTTATTCTTTATTTTGAAACCGAGTCTCACTAAGTTGCGGAGTGCCTCACTAGGTAGCTGAGGCTGGCCGCGAACCCGGATCCTCCGGTCTCAGCCTCCCGAATGCTGGGATTACAAGCGTGCGC
>PVLC010000629.1:83647-149220 GCA_004027655.1 Graphiurus murinus | reverse complement strand
TAGTTCTTAGTTTTAAGGGAAGAAAACTGTGTCATTTATGTTTCCTTTGTTCACAGCTAATTTCTTTTAATAGTTCATCAAGGAATCATGATAGTCATATAATGCTGGTCTGATACTTCTGTATTTGCAAGATCAGTATTTGTAATAAGAAAAAGTAAACAAAACCTGAGTGAACAGAACTCCTGAACAAAATGATCTCTTTACTTTTCAAAATCTCTTACTCTACTTAGAAACTCAAGCATATTTCAAAGATATATCCCAACATATATTCTTTGTAGTTACATAAAATTTTATTAACTCCCAAACCATTCACTGCGCAAATGTAAATAAAATATTTCCAAATGCCCTGGCATCTACAAATAAATTTTACAAGTAAATATTTCTTGGGTACTATTTAACTGAGTATAACTACCTTAGTGGTAAGGAACTTGGTTTTTTAGAAAGGATATATGGTTGATAAAAATTCAAATAGACAATGAACAATTTTCTCTTCACTCCAAATCCTAGGTTATTTTTATTATACTGTAATAGCACTTTTAAGGGCTTATAAAGCAAAATGTCTGAAAGTCCCTTGATTCTAATTTGAAATGTGGTGGATTTAACCATTGAGAACAGCGTGCACCTATTTTAAATATTTGATTTTACTTAGAAGAAATAAGTGGACTTTCATTTACTGAGCATCTGACATAATTCTCAAGCCTTCGAATCTAGATCTGTCTAATGATAGTGAAATCTGCACCTCATAAATGTCAGATTTCCAATGTTAGTTCCTGTAAATTCGGGTGAGAATGTAAGCACTTTCATGTGGCAAGCTGATGGAGTAATATTTAAAGATTTATCATCATTCCTTCACTGGTTTTTAGTAGATTTATACAATATAGTACAAAAAAAAAAGAAACTTATTTTCAATGCTGAAAAGATAATTGTTAAATATTATTAAATAAAAAAATGAGTATTTGTGTATAATAACATTAAATATGTATTAGATATATCATCATTACTGTATGATCCAGATATACCATTCCTGGGTATATTCCTGAAAGGATTAAAACCAGAATATTATATTGATACATGCATGTCTATGTTTAGAGCAGTGCAATTCACAATAGCCAAATTTATGGAACCTGACTAGATGTCCATCGACAGATGAATAGAGTACAAAATTATGGGATATACATACAGTGGAATTCTACTCAGCCATAAAGAAAAACAAAATTATGTCACTTGGAGGAAAATGGGTGGAACTAGAGAATATTAGGCTAGATGAGATCAGTCAGTCACAAAAAATAAAGGGCCACATGTTTTTCCTCATATGTGGAGGCAACAGAGAAATTGAGATACAAAAGGGACGATAGACAAAGGAGGAGAAACCCTAGTGGAATGATCAAAGGGAAGAAAGTGGGTAGGGAGAGGGAGACTTGATAAAGGAAACATTTCAGCCAACAAGATGTACATACATAAAAAATATCAATGCCGATCTCAATGTTGTACAGGGGGAAAGAGATGGGAGCTCACCAAGTGCTGTATGCTTCTATGTCTTTATTGCTCTGAACTTCATGATGCATGATTACAATGCAGCAATAAAAAAACATCTTCCCAAATTATTATATTACCATATATTACATAGAATTATCAAACTGAATAAGATATCAAGTAAAATATAATGTATTATCAAATGGTAATTAATATTACAGAATAGTAAAAAACTAATTTTGGACTCCTGCACTTTTAGAAACATAAAAATTCAGTAGATGTCTTTAAATATATTTTTTGGAAGTATTCAAAATTTTAACAAAAAAACATATTACAGCAGTAAAATGCAGCTAATGCAAATAAGCTAGGAAACAAAGCTAAATGGCTGCATCATCAGTTTGGGGCCAAAGTGTGTGAGCATATTTAGGAAGTGGCCTATTGACCATAAATTATCAGCATTCAATGAGCACAAACAGCTTTATTTATAATGAAAATGAAATATTTGTCTGTTTAATTATTTAAAAGGATTTCATTAAGGGCATCTCTAGGGCACTGATTAACAATTCCATATCTATGTTAATCTCAGTCTTGGAATCTAAACATTGGTGTAAGATTACAGTGGTGGCTCGATTTACATTGCGACATTCTATTTAAGGAAGCTGAGCAGTTATATGAAAGACTATTGGCTTTCAAAGTGTTCACATAATCTTTATTAAATACTGGCATTTAGGTAAAACATGTAACTTATTATTTATTCACACTACAAAAAGAAGTTATTTTCAATAATTTGGGTGACTTTTTTTCCTTTTTATGGTAGGTGTGTATTTAGAAATTAGGTCACTACAGAGGTGCCAATTTATATACATAGGAAAACTGTTTAGAAAACCAGTTTGTTTTATTTTGTTTAGTCACTCACCATACCTTGAGTATGAAAAGGAGAGAAATGACAGTTTATTCTTCTACTTCTTCCATGGTAGATAATAATGAGTACTGAAGAAATATCAACTGGAAAGGCAGAACGGAAAGGAAATGGTGAGGGGCTTAGAGGATGTGGAAGTTTAGAAAGTAGCCGATTGATCATAAATTATCAACATTCAATGAATACAAACAGCTGTATTTACAATGAGAACATAATATATTTGTCTAACTGCTCAGTTATTTAAAAGGATTTCATTAAGGAAAGCCATAATATTTTCCCACATACAATTATGTATTATGTATATACGTGTGTACATACATATGCATGTACATATATTCAAATAAATAGGTGAAGAATCATGGAAGTTAAATGCATATTTTTAATAATTATTATATTTTGTTATTTAAAGTGATACTCCCCTGAAATATTTTAATTACTCTGCTGTTTTAATATTTATTCTTATAAAGAAGATATACACTTGGGCATGGTGGTACATGCCTGTAACCCCAGTACTTAGCAGGTTGAGACAGGAGAATCGCATGTTCCAGCTCAGCCTCAGCAAGTTAACAAAATTCTCAGCAGTCTAGTGAGAACCTGTTTCAAAACAAAAAACTACAAATAGGGCTGGGCGTGTAGCTCAGGGGTAGAATGCTACTGAGTTCAATACCTAGTACCACACATGCATACACGTGGCACACATACACGATTTAAATATTATTTTAGCAAATTCATGGTATTTTAACTTAATATTTTAGTTTTGTTGTGTCGTACTACAAAACTCATGTAAACATAAGAGCTTTGAATTTTCCTCAAATTTAAGAAACATAGCTTTTTATTAAAACCTTTTTTCAAGCCAGGGCTTGGTGGCGCATGTTTGTAACCCCAATACTTGGGAGACTGAGACAGGAGGATCCGGGTTCGCGGCCAGCCTCAGCTACTTAGTGAGGCCCTGCACAACTTAGTGAGATCCTGTTTCAAAATAAAGAATAAAAAATGAGACTGGGGGTGTAGCTCGGAGGTATAATGTCCCTGGGTTCAATCTCTAGTACCAAAAACAAAACTCAAAAAAGAAAAAACCAAAAACCTTTTATTCAGTAATTTGTTAAGAGATAAAAAATTTTATAGTAGTACTATCAGTACCATGATATCTATACTATAGTTTACAATAAAATAGTTCATAATATTAATGATGAAAACATCTACCCTCACTTTGATAAAAAAAAATATGTCTGTGGTAGTCTAAATGCGTACAATATAACTTAAATATAGTGCTATCTATAAAGATGAAGGAAAATAGACCATGACAAAATTTTCTAGCTAAATTCCATGGTAAATTGTCACAATATATAGCTTCTACAAATAGAATCATCTTCAGAAAAAGAAATCATTGAAAAGATAAATGATCTTCTTTTTTCACCTAAACACCATCATCATTCTCAGAATAGTGTTTACTTCTTTTGCCAAAATACACCCCATAATTAAACATTAATGGAACAAAAAATATCTTTTTGTGGACTCTCATTTTGCATTCCAGAAGCATTCTGTGCTAAGCAGTAGAGGAGAATCACAGTTATCAATGAATGACAAATCCTTTTCAACATTAGGCCAAAATTATTTTTGAGAACAAAATAATTTAGTTTCTATAAGCACTGCTACAGCCAAGAATATTAAAATAATCAATGAGCAGTGTGCTACTGATTGCCATCATTTTATCAAGCCTCCTAATGCACTAATGTTTATTCTCTGAGCTTTCATGATAAGCCACTTCTTACACTTCGATTTCCTAACAAAATGTTGGAAAGCTCTGTATAGTGTTCCTGCAAAATAAGCCATTTACTTGGAAAAAATAGTTGCATCAAAAAAAAAAAAAAAGATAAGGCAATGTAAGCTCTTTAAAATAAAGTTGATGAGAATCTCATCTAGAATTAATAATAAAGAAGCTATTTAATAACCTTGTTTCGGGATTCATGGCAAGAGATTCACTGATTGACTACATCTTAAGAAAATATAAAATGTAAAACATACAACTTGTCAGACTTTATTTAGGAAATTATTCAGAAAAAGTGTCTGGAAATATGTCATATAATATACCCAGAATAATTCCTAATATCTCAGTCTTTATGGCTAAAATTTTAGATTAGGATTAAAAATTCTTGTGCTTTTTATTATTTGAGGTCTACATTAAAATTCAGATTAGATGTATACAAACTCTAGTTCAGTACTTTTATTATATAATTCTTTATAGGTGAATTTATCCATTTTTTATTTGAAATGTATGTTTGTGTATATATGATGGTGTGTGTATCTTGTATATCTCTTTGTGTGTAGTTAATTTCTGCCTATTTCCTCAGGTAATTAATTATTTTTTTCTAGACTTATTATCTAAAGCTCATACTTACAACTCATTGCCTTTTCCTCTGTCACAGAATTCTTGTTTAGTCTAGAGTATGTAATGCCAATTATAATTATCCTGAGATTATTGTTTATTTTTATGCTAAGATACACATTTCTTATTTTACCATTTCTGAAATTATGAGGTGTTTTAAAGTCAAAATAAAAAACATGACTGTTTGCATCAGAGAGATAAATTTTAATACATTCATCATTGTTTATGCCAACTTAAATCTCTTCAAAGTCATAAGAGATACGTCACCTCAGTTACATTTTTGGAGTGATGCTTATTTTGTTGTTGTTTAAACTATCTCGGATCAGGTAATGGAAGTAAAGAGAGGTAAAATAGCAATATCTGTATCTTTTATTTCTAAATAAAATAATGCTATGTCCATATATGAAGGTATCACTGCCAATCTCAGTAACCTGTCAAAGGAGGGTACAGTGGGGTGGAATCTGGAGGGAAATACATCAAATGTCATACACATATATGCTTGTATCACTTTGAACCTCACTTTGATGGACAATTACAACACCAATGTAAGGATTAAAAAAAAAAAACTAAATCTTAGACTAGATGATACCCTGCAGAATGTCTAGGGTTTATGTGATTGATATGCAATGCATCTTGTGGACAATTTGAAGTAAGATCCTAGCTATCTATTTGCAAAATGTTTTCAGCTATGTAATTCTTTCTGCAAAGCTATGTAATTTACAAAGACACACGAGTCCCAAGAATAGGATGGATCAAGCAAAAAATGTTAAAGGAGACTTTGGTATTCTTCCCGTGGCTTCAAGTTGCTTTATCTCTCCCAAATGTACAAAAAAGATGTCTATCCTAATTAGTGAGCATATAAAAATAAAGTCGTATATTACAGTGACCATTTTCACAATTGCCACTGGTCAAAACTAAAAAAACCTTAGACTTTGGACTGGAAATGTAAGCTGAACTCAAATTTCAGATTTTCGCTTAACTTTAATTGGGTTCTTCCAGCTTTTTTAGAACTAGCACCTGCTCTTTGTGAAAATGTCCTTGGGAATAGTCATGGCCCTCTCTGGGTGGGGTCCAGGGTAGGCTTTAGGGACACTCCAAGGGTTGTTCAAATTTCCTGCTATGGCAGAACTAACTCCATGTCACTGATAAAATGTGTTTATTGCAAATAAATAATATCAGAAATTTAAGAGGAGACATTATACCTGATAACCATAGAAGTACAAAGAATCATGAAAAAATCACTTAATATCTTCTTCCACTGTGGTATAATATAAAGACTTTAAAACACTCAGTTTATGTGGTCCCTTTTTTAATCTTTTACTTTCTCCCAAATACAATAGACCTTGATAGCATTTTATGCACAGAGATGTTAGTAGATTAATTTATCACTGCTCATTTTTCTTTATTGAATTTCCAATTTTCCTTTTAGAATTGTTGTCCTCTATCCTAATACACAGCTTTTAACAATTAGAAATTTAATGCAATTCTAATGGTGCTAATCTTTAAGATTTTGTTAATACTAAAATGATTTTTTCACAACATGAATGAAACTTGGTCAAATAGTTATTTTTCCTCAGCTCTTTAAAGATAGAGTACCAATGTTTTCTAGCTTCTGTTGTTATGAATTAGTCTGCTCAGTTAAATTATTATTTATCTATAGTTAATTTGCCTTTCTTGTGGATTGCAATTATGCTGTCTACAGTTATATAAGCAAGTTATATATACTATAATGTAGCCAGATATTGATTTTTATAATTTATCTTTTTTGAAATATATTGTAACTTTGGATTCATGAATTTTGTCAGCTTGGAAAATTATTTTCTACTGGAATGAGATTTTTTTTGTTTTTGTTTTTCCTTTAAGGTCACCATTTTAAATACACAAATTGTAGCTTTTTTTTTTTTTTTTTTTTTTGCACGGTACTGGGGATTGAACTCGGGCATTCTACCTCCGAGCTATACCCCCAGCCCTATTTTTTATTCTTTATTTTGAAACAGGGTCTCACTAAGTTGCAGAGGGCCTCACTAGGTAGCTGAGGCTGGCCACGAACCCAGATCCTCCGGTCTCAGCCTCCCGAATGCTGGGATTACAAGCGTGCGCCACCACACCTGGCCACAAATTGTAGCTTTTCAGATTATTGATCATTAAGTTTTTTCTTTCTAGTATGTCACATATACTACTTATCAGATAATACAATGCTATTTTATCATATGAAGTATTAAATGTGTATGTGTGTGTTTCTCTCTCTCTCTCTCTCTATATATATATATATATACATATGAAAGATGGAAAATGTAATAAAAGCTTTTGTATTTCATGTGCATACATGAGAGAGAGAGAGAAAAGAAGAAGAAGAAGAAGAAGAAGAAGAAGAAGAAGAAGAAGAAGAAGAAGAGGAGAGGAGGAGGAGGAAGAGGAGGAGAAGGAGGAGGAGGAGGAGGAGGGATATTTTTATATTTGTTTGTTACAGGGAACTGAACCCAGGGATGTCTACCAATGAGCTACATCCCTAGACCTTTTCATTTTTTATACTTTTATTGATGTATTATATTATCACATTATAATGTAGTTCACAGTGATAGTGACACACATGCATACAGCATTTGGCCCCCTCCCCACTCCACCCCCATACAGGATATTGAGATTGACATTGGTATTCTCACATATAGTTATTTTTCCTCAGCTCTTTAAAGACAGAGTACCAATGTTTTCTAGCTTCTGTTGTTATGAATTAGTCTGCTCAGTTAAATTCATAGAATTTTTATGTTCATAGAAGTGATTCTTTCACTGATCCTCCCTGGCTCCACTGGAGTTTCTCCTCCATTATCTGAAATCCCTCTGGTATCCCCAGGATCTTTTTTTTTTTTTTTTATCTTGAGGCAAAGTCTCCTTATGTTTCCCAGGCTGGCCTCAAACTTGAGGTCCTCATGCCTCAGCCTCCTGTGTTTCTGGGATTGCAGGTATGGGTCACCATACCAGCCAAATGTTTTATATCTTGAACATTTCTGAATAACTTAGTAATATTTGTATGATTTTATAGCAAAATATTACTGAGGTAGTAGTTTTACTCATAAGAATTATGCATTCTGATCTTTGTTTTGATAAAAACCTTAACATAAATTTCAATTAAACCAAGAATGCATATTTGGAGAATAATATGTTGTAAATCTCTATACCTGTAATTATTTAAAGAGGAGGAAAATAAAGCTATTGTGATCAATCACAAAATATTTATTGAACATATTTGGAGAACTTTCAAGTAAATTTAAGATGTGCTGAAAGACTACAAATGTCTCCATCAGGAAGAAGAAAAATTATTTAGAGAAAGAAGAGAATCAGTTCAAACCTTCCTGAAAATTATTTATCATTATATAGGGAAACAATAATCCTATAAAGGTTTATATGGAAAAATAAGAAAATTATACTTAAAAAATTACTGTTTATCATAACTTGCATATACTGGTAGATCGATTTATGATAGAAATGTGCAGTACTTTTTATGATACACATGCAAATTGGGATGGAAACCATGTGTAAATGAAGTTTATAAAGTTTATAATCTATGGATATATATTTCAGGGAACTTACACCATATTTCAATATTCTAGATACTTGCAAAAGCTATAGCTACTGCATCATTTCTGGAAAAGCATGTTATTGATCCTACTTATGATTTTATATAGAGACATTTGTAAAGAATGCGAACTCCTGCAATTTTATAATTGTCCTTATGGGAAAGCATCAACTACTTTACAGGAAGTAAATTATGATGCAATTTCTAGGAATGCATTGGAGTTATAGATTTAGATTATATATGTAGATTGAAATTGATGTGTACCTTTGGTTTTATGTAGTTAATTGGTATTTTTTATAACATGTAGGAGGAAAACAGGTTAAGATGCAATTCTTTATGTATAAATGCTTTTAAATTAACTCCTATTTAAGGTCATTTAAAAAAAAAGTGTTGGAGCTATTTAAGGAGACATAAAATATCACATATAATTTGCTGTATAATAACTATCTCTTGCAATATAGTAGACACTTAACTTTACTTGTAAATTAAACTACAATCATAGATACTTGTTTTAGCTCCATTCAAATTAGTCAATTGCTCAGAATGTCAAAATCATTAATAGCCCCAAATGGGCCCTTACACATTGTGTACATGTTTGGACCGCAATCTTGATTACTTAAGACAATTCCAGAAAAACTGGAGAGACTAGAATTGTCTGAAGTTTGGCTCATATTGGAAGTTTGACCTGGATCAAGTGTTAGCTTTTAAAAACATCATAGTGTATTTGTGCTTTGGCATTAATGCATGTTGGAACTCATTGACCTTCAATCCATAAAAGGAATTAAACATGAAAACAATGTACATATGTCCCTTTCTTAAGGGCATAGTGAGCCATGGTGGGAAGGAAGAGATAGAAATATTATATGTAAAACCTATGCAGTTCTTTAATGCAAGGGAGGCAGACTTGAACAACATTCAGCACAGAGCTGCTGAGATGGTGAAGGATTCCACTGTGATATGGAGCAGGAGGACTAAATGATATGCTAGCTTCTTATCAGATAGCATGTAGGATACAAGAACATACGGTTCTGGCCCCTTTTTTATTTTCTCTCAATAACTATAGATTCTGGCCAAAGATTTTTGTCGATTTGTACAAAATCTCCTGATGAGGATCCTCAGCCATCTGCTGGAGGGTAGCAGCGTATGAAAATGTCAGCAGAAAGAGTAAAAGTAACACTTACTTGAGGAAAGGATTTGAAGCTAGCAAAACCGTGAATGCGACAAGGTGATCACCTTCAATGCAGTCAGGAGCTAATCTATGTTGAGAGCAAAAAAGAGGAATAAAACTAAAAAAAAAAAAAAAAAAAAGATCTTTACCCCATGAAAGTAAAGACAGCGCACAAATATATACTTTTTTTATCTATTGCTTATAGTTTACATAGTTGATGAAATTCTGACATCCTGAAGCACTAAGATTATTATGTTGTAATAGGATAAAACCCTCCAAATTTTTGGAAACAAAAAGCTAATTATTGAAAATTTATTGTGGATGAAACCTGGGCACAACAATAGCATTATTTGATATTTAATTATTTTAGGGTATCCCACAGTGAATAATATGGATTCAACAACATGTCGTTGAAATTTCTTCTTTATTAGTCATCAGTGATGAGCAAAATTTCATAGTTTTATAACCAACTTTTTTATTTTTATCCACTTGTTATGATTTTTATATATAGTGCAGTAATCAAACCATGGCAATTAGCATGTTCATGCCTTTGGTAAATGCATTCAAAATTACTTATTCCTTTTCTAATATTTTCTAGCCATCAACTGGAACTGTCATTTTCTCAAAGCTTGCTCTCTTATTTTATCTACATCAAAGTCAAAACAGCCTGAATCCAAAATTCTAGAGTTCGGACTCTGGCCCTCTGTCTCTATTCTTGAGTAACTTTTTTCTATGTTCGGTGAATAAACAGTATGCTATTGGCCAGGTGGATGAAGTAGACTTACCATAATCATATTTTATTATAAAAAATTAAATTTACAGAGATGAAGCCTGAGGTCCCTACATTACAAATAGATTCTGGCTCTGATTGTCCATCTGTACACAGTAAAGAAATTGCAGTTTGAAGAATATGAGAAAAATTTCACAGCTTTGGACTAGGCAAGAATTTCCCAAAGATAAGCACAAGCTACAAACACAAGCACAAGCTACAATAAAAATGATAAAAGGAATTCAGCAAGTTGAAATATTTTAAACACTGGAAGACCTTATTAAGTCAAAACAACAATAACAGCAAAATGAGTACACTTGATTTAGATCTAAAGTATATATGGAACTCTTACAACTCAACAATATGAAGATAAGCATTCTAATAAAAATGTCAAGTTATCTGAACATTTACTTCAAAGTGAAAAGTTATATAAATGTCAAATAAACATAGTAGATATGGTCAATATTAATACTCAAAAGAGAAATGCAAATTAAAACAACAGTGGGGCGCACGCTTGTAATCTCAGCATTCGGGAGGCTGAGATCCGAGGAACCAGGTTCGCGGCCAGCCTCAGCTACATAGTGAGGCACTCCGCAACTTAGTGAGACTCGGTTTCAAAAAAAAAAAAAAACAAAACAAAAAAAACAGTGAGTTCCCAGTACACCCACTAGAACACCTAAATGTTAATGACTGACAGATGAACTCTGGGTGAGCTGTGAGCCAACTGAATATTGTGTATATTGCTAATTTTAATGCAAAGCTGTACAGACATTTTAGAAAACAATGTGGCAGTATCATATACATGTGAACAGCCACTTACAATATAATCCAGCAATCCCACTTCAAGGTATTTATCCTAGAGAAATGAAATCATAGTACCACACAACCATGTGCATTCGTAATAGCCAGAATGTGGAAGCAGCACATGGTAAGTGGTTGAACAAGTTATAGCATAACTCTGCCATAAAACAATACTCAGAAATGAAATGTAATATTAATGCATGTTAATACTGAATACAACAATGAAATATACTGTTTATACATAAAACCATGGGTGAATTTCATAGTAATATGCCAAGTGAAAATTGGAACAAAAAGATTATATACTGTATGACTCCAAATATATTCACTTCTAAAACAAGTAAAATTATAGTGATTAAAGGAAGATAATAGGATGCCTGGGTTCAGGTGTCGGATCCAATGATTGATGCAACAGGGAAGTGGGAAACTTCATGGTGAGGAAAAGACTGTTTTATGGTTAGAAAGCCATAAAAAGTTTTATAAATTCATGAAGGATTACTTAAAGTGAGTAAATTTAATTTCTTAAAAATAATAATTTAATAAAAATAGTTCTCTCGAGGCTATTTAATATTTGCATATCACATGTTTTTATAGTTTTATGAAGATATATTTGACAAATGAATGATAGGTTTTAACATATGTACAGAGACAAAAATAATCACCATAATCTGGAGAGTGGGCAAGTCCATCAGCAATGAATTCCCTTGTGTCCTTTTGCTATTCATTCCTTCTTAACTTGTCCACACTTGTGATGGTTAATCTTGGTTGTCAACTTTGCTAGATTGAGAGATGCCCAGAAAAGTGGTGTGTCAGTGATGGCATTTCCAAAGATGATTGGCTTCTGACTCTCTGAATTTAAGAGAAGAAGGTCAACTTTTACTTTGAGTGGCACCATCCAATAGACTGCATGTGGATAGAGCAAAAAGCAGAAGAAAAGCAAGGCTTTACCACATGCACAGGCTCCATTATTCTAAAGTGAGTTTTTTGATGATGTCATTTTCTGTAGACATCAGTGTCCGGCTTCTTCAGTTCTCAAATATGGACTCAAATTGGTTACTCTCCAAAGCTGTACAGACATTTCCAAGTCTTTAGCCTCTAACTGGGACTGCATCATTGATCCCTCTAAATCTAAGGCTTCCTGAGCTCTGCATACCTGGCCTGACATGAATTGAACCCTGAAATCTCCAAAAATTGTGAGTCAACAAATCTACCTTCCTCTAAGTTTTGTGATCAATTGTTTGGGATTACTTTAGTAAGAATGTTTACCGAGATATGTCTATCTAGCAAATCCCATTTTGTATTTATATAAACATTCCATTAGTTCTATTTCTATAGAGAAAACTGATTGGCACGCAAGGTAACCACTGATCTTCATGCTCTCCCTATAGATCAATTTTCATTTTTAAGAATTTTATACAAACTGAATAAAGCAATATGTATTTATTTATCTTGGTTTATTTCATAAAGCATAATTGCCTTAAGGTTAATTCCTATAACTGCATTTGCAAATAATTTGTTCTTTTTTATTTCTGAGAAATAATTCATATTTTGATATACCACAATCTGTTATTCTAGCAAAGTGTTGATGGACCATTTGGCTTACTTTAACTTGGATCTATTAAAAATAAACCTTTTTTGAACATTTGTGTAAGTCCTTGTGTTTTCTTTACCCATTGTAAATACTTAGGTGTTCTTGTGTCTGAGACATATGGTAGCTATACATTTTAACTTTTAAAGAAACTGCCAACCTGTTTTCAAAATAGACTGTGCCATTTTGAATCTCTGCCAGCAGCAGATGAAAATAACAGTGCACATCTTTGGCAACACTTGTGTCCATTTTTACTTTTTAATTTGGGTATTATTTTCTTCTGAAAACTGAAACTGTTATGAGGATTATTAAATGAGATAATTTTAAAGAAAATCACATTTGATTTAAAAAAAGTATGTGATTATAGCTACTACTTTTCTCAGATAATTCTATCCTCTATTATAATTAAATGATAAATTACTGGTATCAGCTTTCTCTTTCTGTTGCAGAATCATAAAATTTCGACTACAATCCTTGAGATAAGAAAAAATAAGTGAACTCTATCTTTATTTTATTTTATTTATTTGAACTGGAGATCGAACCAGTAACAGTCTACCTCTGAGTTACATCTTCAGACCAATTTTATTTTGAAACAAGGTCTCACTAACTTGTGGAGGGCCTTGCTAAGTTGCTGAGGCTGGTCACGAACCTGTGGCCCACTTGTCTCAGCCTCCCTATCTTCATTCTTGTCTCTCTGCCTTAGAATAATTTCTGGTCCCTAGGATAGGGAGCATGAGAGATAAAAACCAAGGCGATGCCATTCCCCCTGAGGTAAGGAGCCAGTTCAGAGATTTTGAGTTCATTAGGACATACTGAACAGGGTATTTACCTATGGAAAGGGAAATGAAAAGGTAGCTTCCAATAAATAATGAATGATTATTCCTCCTGGTACCTCCTGAGAGTCTTTTGCAAATATTCAGGATAAGACAACACAATTCCTAAGCAGAAAGTAGCTACTACAGGCTCGTGAAAAGAATAAAAGAACAACGTTAATGAACATTGTACAGTGCTTAGGAGCACAACAGGGTATTTATCTTTGGAAAGGGAAATGAAAAGGTAGCTTCCAATAAATAATGAATGATTATTCTTCCTGGTACCTGCTGAGAGTCTTTTGCAAATATTCAGGATAAGACAACATTGTACAGTGCTTAGGAGCACTGAAGATTTAGACATGTTAAAACAAAATTATCTAAATCCTCAGGCATTATTTTTAGGAATTGGAAAAGCCATTGAGTAGTATAGCCCTGGCCAAATATGTTGTGCCACTTTCAGGCCCAGCCTCAGGTAATTACGAAGGCTTTACCCTGGTGTTTGATCCCATGGGAGAAAGCTGTCCTCCCACAGTGAACTTTGTGGCACAGCTAGTGCATTGCAGTCTTTGAAAGAATACAGTCAAGGTTTCAGGCCCTTCTGGCTCATCAGACTCGGCATAGTTGCATTCCAACTCCCTATGGCCTTCGATTCCTAGATCTCCTTTTCCGATTTTCTGCGGAGATCTTCAGGAACCTGTGCTGAGGCCTCAATATGAGGTGAAGAGAATAAACAATTAGAGTACTTTTCTCCACTCTGACTCAGCACTTTCTCTCCCCTAACCTTCTCTCCTTGCCCTCTAACTGACTTCAAGCTCCTCAACAACAAGATGATGAGTCAAATATGACCACCTGATCTTTGGCAAAAGGAGCAAATATGAAACAATAGAACAAGCTGGGCATGGTGGCACACATCTATAATCCCACTACTTGAGAGGATGAGACAAGTTTGAAGACTGCCTCAGCAATGTAGGCAGACTCTCAGCAATCTAGGGAGATTCTGTTTCACAACAAAGTTAAAAGGGTTGGGCACATAGCTCAGAAGTAGAATGCCCTTGGTTCAATTTCCAGTACCACAAACAAACAAAAAAGCAAAAAATAGCAACAAAAAAAAAAACAAAGGCTGTCTTGTTACCAAATGGTTCTAGGGTTCTGGGACATCCATGTTTCCAAAAATTAAACATTTCACCCTTCATAAAAATTAACTCAAAGTGGATAATAGATTTAAATGTAACAGAGAAGACTATACAACTTTTAGCATATAATATAGGAGAAAATCTAGGTGACCTTGGATCTGACACTTTTTATGTACAAAACTAAAGGCACAATTTATAAAATAAAGAACTGATAAGCTGGACTTCATTAAAATTTAAAACTACTCTTAAAAAGATAATGCCAAGAGAAAGAAAAGATAAGCCACAGATTGGGGAAAAAAAATACTTGCAAAAGACATGTAGCATAAAGTATGGTTAAAAAGAACTGGAAAACTCAATGAGAAGCAGACAGCTCCCACATCAAAGAAGTTATGCAAATAGCAAGTGAGCATGTGAAAAGATGTTAAACATTATATGTCCTTAGTGAATTTCAAATTGCAATGAGATACAACTACATATTTTTCAGAATAGCCAAAATTCAGAATACTGACAATATCAAATGCTGACAAGGACATGGAGCAACAGAAATTCTCATTGATTACTGGTGGAAATGCAAAATGATGCAGCCATTTTGGATGACGGTTTGGGGGTCTTTTTATAAAATTAAATTTACCTTTAGGTCATGATCCACCAATTACCTCCTTAATGCAAATGATTCCCAATTTAAGATGGTTTGACTCATGATCTTTCAACTTTTCTGATGGTGCAAAAGTGATATGTATTCATTGGAAGCCATATTTCAAAATTTGTATTTTGATCTTTTTTGTTAATATGTGGTGCAATGCCCTCATGAGGCTGGACAGTGGCAGGGAGCCACAGCACTGGGTCAGCCATGCTAACAAGGGTATAAATCCAAGCTGGACAATGCACTGTGCTGCTCAGCTATGATGTCCAGTAAGACAGGTATGTTAAGTGCATTTTGTATTTACAATATTTTCAGTTCATGATTTTATCAGGATATACTCTCACTGCAAGTTCATGAGTGTATGCTCTTACTTAAGTGAATTAAAAATTGCTCCTGCACAGAAACCAGTAAATGAATGTGTATAGTGACTTTATTTATAGTTGTAAAACTTAGAGACAATCAAGAGGCCCTTTAATTGGCAAATGAATAAATAAATGTGTTACATACAGATAATGGAATATTATTCAGCACATAAAGGAAATGAGCTATCAACCATGAAAAGACACAGAGAAATCTTAAATGCAGCCTTATAAATTAAATTTTAAAATAAAAGTGTGTTTTAAGTATGGAAAGTATAGCATAATATGATTCTATATTAACATATGAAGTATAATTAGTTATAAATATAGTGGATAATAAAAATGGAAAATAAAATAGAAGATTTGTTACAAATAATTATTAGGAATATAAGATTATATTTAAACAAATGATTCATGACATTAATTATTTTTGTATAACATTTAAGAAAGATTATGCAGAAAATATGTTATCTACCACATGTGTGTTCAAATTAGTAGTGTTTCTAGAGAAACACATATAAAAATAAATCCCACTGTAATACAATTCTGTTTCTAGCATAACTCCGTAGGAAAGTAATATTTTTACATTAATAGTTATTACCATGGAAGACTTTACAGTTGCACTTGTATTAAGAATCCAAGTCTCACAAATTGGAGTAGATGATATATTTTCTGCATATAACTAATTACTATCAAACATGTAATTTAATGCCAAACCACTATTCACATTATAATACATAAAAAGCTAATTATATAATAGCAGGTACAATAAAAGTTCAGGCAAATAGAAAAAATAATATCTGAGATTAAAAAATTGAAGATATTTCTTTTTCTTTAGAGTCTAAAAAAATATAAATTATCTTTAAAAAGGCAAGTAAAGAACAACAAATGAAACCAAGGCTACATTTTCAAGTTGTGTAATATGAGTAACTTTAAACTGATTGAACATTGATTCATAAAATTGCTAACTAGATTTTATCTCTACACTACTAATTTTTTTTAAAAAAGGATGTGGCAATTAATAATGCGAACACGATATGAGGGGAAGTTTTCTACCTAAGAAAGCAATGTATTTTAAATTATATTAGAGGTAATCATTTTCATACACAATATAATTACAATAGAGTTTGGCAGGATTTTGACTTGGCAGTTTTCATACATTAAATTTAATTGCTGCATGCCCTGGAAATGACTGAAACTCTATCTTTAAAAAAAAATCTACATTTCAGGTTCTTATCATACTTCCTCTAGTTGGGTTGAACTAATAAGATCCCATTATACTTAAATTAATGAATTCTAAGTATTTTTCCTTAGAAAGGCAATCCTATATACAACATTTCTGAAAGGATTTTCCATTGTGAAACAGAGAGTTCACTGTCCCTGGAAAAGCAAAAGCAAATGCTGAATGACAACAAGTAGGGAGATAACAAACTGTGGTAAATAATCTCCCAATGCCAAGGTTGTATTGTTTTAAAATTTTATTATTCAATAAAATTCAGGTTGCAATAAACTGAATTCAACATTATTGTTGGAAATCTTATTTTTAACCCATTATTTTGCTGTAGTGAGACACCACTCTCCACTCTCTTGAATACAAGTAATATATTCATGTCATACTTGTCCAAAAAAAGACTAGTAACAAATTCATGGAAGTGTTTCCACTGCTTACTGCCTTCTTCAAATAAATGTAATAACCCATAATCTCTTTAGAGAAACCTCCCATAGAAAAGGTTTGTATCATTCTGAGATTTACAGTAGAGAGTTATTATATTCAAAAAGATATACTCTTCCTTTTTCAGGTATCTCACTTTGCACAACATGGTTGCCTTTGGGTCAAGAATGAGAATTTGTGATCGAAAAAAATAATAATAAATTGAGAAATGGCCCTGTCAGTCACATCATTTTGAATAATAGCAATAGTGATAATGACAAATATACTTTAGAGTCCTTTACTTTCTAAAAGTTCAAAGCAAATATGAAGGTCAAGGACAGAGAATTATACCATTATTCATTTTTTTCCTAGTAGAAGATGAGGGTGGTATAGGATGGAAAACATATTTATGTAAAAGGTCCTTTTTGATTGGAAATGACTTTATAAGAACTGTATAGCATTACTAGAATAGCTATTTTTCTGAAGATCTCGAATATTAAAGGCCACTTCGAATCCATTTTCATGCATATATGATGTGTTTGTCTGTCTGTGTAGAATAAATCAATAAAACAGAGTCTAAATAAATGGGGCCATGGCAATGCAATTTATTAAACCAGGGCAGCTCATTGTAAGTATTTTAAAGAGATACACTCTTCTCAGTGATAATACGGTATATTCAAGCTAATATCAAAGACTGTCTTCAAAATAAAAATGGTAGCCGGGCGTGGTGGTGCACGCTTAATCTCAGCATTCGGGACGCTGAGACCGGAGGATCCGGGTTCGCGGCCAGCCTCAGCTACCTAGTGAGGCACTCCGCAACTTAGTGAAACCTGGTTTCAAAATAAAGAATAAAAAATAGAGCTAGGGGTGTAGCTCGGAGGTAGAACGCCCCTGGGTTCAATCCCTAGTACCGCAAAAAAAAAAAAAAAAAAGAATAAAAAATAGGGCTGGGGGTGTAGCTTCGAGGTAGAATGCCCCTGAGTTCAATCCCCAGTACCTCAAAAAAAAAAAATGGCTATTTTTGGCAGATAAAATATTGCTGCCTGTTGACTGCCTAATTACTTTTAAGTTTAAGATAACCTACACTTTTTCATAAGAGTTTTTCATAAAATTGGATTATTCATTAACAATTTTAAAAATTTATAGAGTTTTGTTTTAATATTGAAAAATAAATGGGACAGTTCAAGAGACTCTTAACTTCTAAGCTTGAGACATAATAGAAATAAGGTATTATATTTGTCATATCTTAAAAAGAAAATGTTTGTCAATTGCAAATATAACATTTTGCCTTAAATTGTATCTTTAACAACTCTTTTCACAATAATTAACCTTAATGCTGACCTCACTGGCCTATTTCTCTTTCACTTACTCAAAATTTTATTTCAAGTATATATCCTTAAAAGTAAGCATATGGCTAATTTGTTTTATAATTTTAAAAAGCCATGCTAATTATGCATTTTAAGACACTATCATTACATGATTTGATGTATAAATTATTATGACCATCATCCAAATGATTTTATACATTCAGAATATTTACATTCAACTTTATTTTCTTATATGTCAGATCAAATTCTGTAGAACAAATTTTCTTATATGTCAGATCAAATTCTGTAGAACAAATTTTCTTATATGTCAGATCAAATTCTGTGGAACATAGAACCTGAGAAAGACTTTAACTGTCAGAATCTAGTTGGGAACAATCCCAGTGTGGTTAAAGTGTAGACACACTGTCATGTGGCAGGGAATAAGGAGAAGTAAATATATGATAAGATGTTACTGAGTTGGTGGTCATTTTGTGAAGAGAAATGGGTAGTCAATGATCTATGTGAGATAGCTAAGACCTCCCTAAAGCATAGAGTTTCAATAGAGACCTCCCCAAGAAGAAGATAGGAAGTTTCTTTGCTGACATCCCATTGCTATCTGTCCTCCATTGGTCAAAGCTTGCACTGTGAAGAGTTAATTGCGCTACACTTCTAAGGATTGTCATAGGGTCCCTTTGGCAACTGCTGGGATGTCTTGATCTCTTACCTTGGAAAAATGTTGATGTATATGAGCACAGAATTAATCGAAGAAGTGACAGTTTCTGGGTATTGGAATTAGGATGTATTAAAAAGAAAACAAAACTTAAAAGATTATAAAAAAATAGGTTCCTATGGAAACTGCTGGGACTAAGTAAGTATCTCTGGGCCCAAAATGTACGTCAGGTTTAGAAAATATGATGAAGCAGGGCATGGTGGCAAAAGCTTGTAATCCCAGTACTTGGGAAGCTGGGACAGGAGGATCATAGGTTCACGGCCAGCCTCAGCTACTTAGCGAGGCTTTCTGCAACTTAATGAGAACTTAATTCTGTAGGAAAGAGAAACAAAAATTGCACGAGAGACTTAGTGGGTGTGATGGTCAGATGTGTTATCCTGTTTGAATATCTTGACTCCATTATGCATTCAACCTATTAATTTAACCTTCCTCATGTTTGTAAGCAGTTCAATGCGTGTTGTCTTTTCTGGAAACTGAATAGGGCTGAGGGTATTGCCCTCTAGGTCAACATTCTCACTGCTAGCATCCAAGACAACTGACCACACAACTTAGAGGAAGGAAGATTTATTTGCTAACAGTTTTTGGAGATCTCATGGTTTCCATCCATGTCAGGCTAGGTTACATTTGTGGAGCCCAGGACATGAAACTAGGAAGCATGAGAGAGGGAGAGAACAAGGAACCTGTTCTCACATCATGGAAGATAGAAAAAGAGGGAGTAAGAAAGCAAGAGAATTCAAAGACAAAGGCACAGTCCCTAAGGCAAACCCACAGGGACGCACGTTCACCAGCCCCACCCCACCTGCCTAAGTTACTGTCCAGTAAATCCATTACAATGTATTTATCCACTGATGAAATTACAACCCACATGACCTAATCAGCTCTGAACATTACTATATGAACTCTTTAGGGAACATTATATATATATAGCAATAAGAATAGCTAAGAGGTAAAACACTCCTGTGTTCAATCCTCAGTACCAGATGTTGATATAATGAAGTCCAGGAACACTCACCTAAGTTTCCTAGCAAACCACTTCCATCCTTCTAATGTGTTCCAGTAAATTTCTTTGCCTACTCAGAGGACCCAGCGGTCTTTGTATTCCTATAGTACCTGCAATGGTTTGTATTTGGAATGCCCCTTTACCCTCCCTGAAACAAAGGAGCAATTTTAGAAACAGGACTTGGTTTTTAAGGAGGAGTCCCTGGGGATGATATAAGTCCCTACTTCGCCTGCTCCTTCTCTTGTCTCCAGCCTCCATGATGTGAGAAGCAGAGTCTTTTGTGCCTCTCTCTCTTTGATTCCTGCTACCATGCTTTGAGCTATGCAGACCCAGCCTCACAAGGACTGAACCCTTAATCTCCAAAAGCTGTGAGCAAATAAATCTTGCTTCCTCTAAGTCATATGATCCATTGTTTTGGATTTCAGCAGTGAGAATGCCATCTGAAACAGTATCCATGAGCTCTTGACATGGCTGAAATCTCAATACAAGGGAGATGAACAGGGGTTAATTTCTATGCACTTAACTGTTCATTATTCACTCTTCCTCTATCCCAGAGCTAGAAGTCAATTTCTTCATTTATTTTTTTCAATATTCTTCAGAGTACTCTTTGCCCCATGTAACTTCCTTTTACTAATTAACAATTATTCTAATTTTTCCATATCCAGATTCCTGGTGCAGGTAATCATATCTTGAAACACAGCAGTGCCATATTCTTGCTACTTTTTGTTGTTTTTTAATGCCTTGTGCCCATAGTAGATTTATTAAAGAACCAAATTGCATTGTATCTTGGAACCATCATGTTAATCTGAATCTGGCCCTGGATCACGTTGCCAATGGAATTATTTTACTGTAAAATAAAATGTTGTAATTTGGTTTCATTGGAACTGCATCAAACACTACAGCTTGAGATTTTCTGACCCATGAATACGCAGGTTCAGAAACTTAATAAGTATGCTTGCATGCAAGTGTGAGCTTCCAAATAAAATGCCTTTGTGACTTATTCTTAATAGTTTTCTGTGCCCTGGTTAAACCTTTGGTGAGTCATTCTGAATCTCCATCCTCCTCAGGACAGCTCTGTCTCCCATTAGAGGAGTCTTATCTTTTATTACTAGCATTACATAGAAATATTTTTATTCCAGTATTGATATTTTTAGAGAGAATAGGATTATAATATTTCCAGAGTGGTACTGGAATTATATTAGAGTTTTTATAGTAAACATTCACCTTTCTAGAGAGCTGGTTATAGACAGTGTCTGAAATTGGTCTCTTAAATCTTGCCACCATCAGTTTGATGCTGGACTGCCTAGAACAAACATAAGAATAAGTTAGGAAAATGGAATTTAGTGGTGTAGAGGGCAGTAAAGATCTTCATATGTTCTCTACTTTTTACTTTAAGTATCTTATTTAACAATTTTATGACAACTTGCTCATCTCTGGTCCAACTAAGCCAACTGTTGGTAGGTTGCAGCATTGCTAATATTATATTTTGCTTGGTATGTAGAAATGAAATTATTCCCTCGATATCATTTAATAGGTACTGATTCTGCAAAATGTAGTAATCTAGGTTTCATTTACTTTATAGGGCACATAATATGCTGAAATTGCACTATACAAAAATATCATCCATTTAAATATGAAATTTCTTGGGAAAGCAAAATAATCTACATTATCCACTGAGTTTCTTCCCTACTAAAATAATGTTATAATTAGTCTTCAAATAATTTAAAAACATCCACTAAGACTATAAAATACTTTCAGTAATAAACATAATTTTATTTGGAATGAGATTTTCCACCAATTTGCCAACAGAAAGGATAATTCTACTTTCTAGAATAAAATAATATGGAAATGAATTTGGGTACAATATTCATAAAGCTTCGTTTTTTGATGTCTTATGTATAAAACTAACTAAAATATCACACTTTCTCATATTATAACTACATCATTTCATTGCTATGTACAATAATTTTATTTTACTAATTTAAATTCTGGAAGAAAGTCAAACCATATCCTATAGGCAAATATAAAATAGCACCAATATAATCATTTTTGAATGTCATCATTCAAAAATTTACTATGTCTTTAAGGTCTTGATTTCTAAACTCCATCCACATAAGCACTAACAGTGGCAACTCTAAGTACTACCATTATTTAACTTGAAAAGGCACTTTGAAAACCAACCCTCAAAAAGGACAGAGTTCACTTTCTAGGAAATGTGAATTGTGAAATAAATGTGACTAAGTACATGGAAACCCAGAGCAAGTGACTCATCTCTGCATTTGTATTCATGTTCCATATAGCTTTTTAAAATCAACTGATCATGTAACCTCAAAGAGAGCTTAAATCTTAAAATCGGGTAGCATATGATGGAGATGGAAGAAAAGTTAGAGCTGAACTTAGAAAAATATGAAGAAGGTAAGATTTAATATAGTGTGTATATAACTACTCCTTATTACCTATTAACTTTCCACTAGAGTGACAAAACAGAAGCCTTACGCAGTAAGATACATGTAGCCATGGCTGTGTAAAGGTCCATGTGTAATTAATCCAAGAGAATGGTAAGCGCTATTGTTACCCTTGCATTTATTTCCCATTTTTCCTTACTAATAAGAATTTAGTTTTGTTCAGACACTTTCACATGTTCCAGGGTAATATGACTTCATTTCATGATCCAATAGTTAGATTGTGATTCTTTTTTTTAACGATTTTATTTTAATGAACTGAATTAGTAACAAATAAGTACACAAAACTGTCTCTCTCATTTTTACACATGTATTATGGTTAAATTTAAAAATCTTGACTACGAATTCAGATTTCTTTGTATCTTTAACTTCAATTATTGGCACATATATAAAGGCAACTTGCAAAGATAGGCGTTTATGAAGATAGATGCCAAAAGTTGTGCATGCAAATTAGGACACAACCAGTAGTATACAGTGTTCATTTGTGCAGTTGTGTGTCAAGTATAATTGCATAACTCACATAGAAAGAATTCTGCTAGGATATTTCATTCTGTTTATATAGAGTTTGAGTCACACAAACTAAACACTTCATTTCATTTACCATTAACAATAATGAGTTTGATAATGGATAAATAAGTAAATAAGATCCAAAGAGAACTAAAAGGACAGTAGTGAAGGGCTTTATCAAAAATCTTTTTTCACTCCTCAGAAAGATTCACAGAGACTCCTGGTTTCTACATGTGCTCTGTGAGAGGTTCAAACTTGGTTCTGACATCTGCCAGATGAGGATTAAGGCAACAAAGATAGATTAGCTAGACTCACCCTATCTTCCCCTCCACCTCCACTGGCTGTCTTTTTTTTCTAACTTTCCTCTTGTCATGCCCAATGGATTCTGTGTTTCCCCTCCCTTACAACTAAAAGTGGCCTAATTTACTGAGTGCATTTTAATAAGATCTTTTTCAACTATTATATTACATGATTTGGTCCATTTAAATAAAATCAATAAAAAGACTTGAAACATTATGGATAAAATCCATCGTGTGATATATATAGTGATATATATATAGTGATATATATAGTGGTTAGGTATAGAATGTCCCCTGAATAGCTCATGCAATAATGTTCAGATATAATTAATTAAGTAATGAGGTTTGTGATCTCATCAGTAGATAAATCCATTGTAATGGGTTTACTGGGTAGTAACGTATGCAGGTAGAGTGTGGCCAGAGAAGGTGGATCTCTGCGGGTATGGTCTTAGGGACTGTGCTTTGGTCCTTGAATCCTTTTGCTTGTTTGTTCCTCTCTTGCTTCTAGCCTCCATGATGTGAAAGCAGAGCCTTGCTCTCTCCCTCTCTCTGCTTCTGGCTGCAATGCCCTCAGCTCCACAGACCAGGCCTAACATGGACTGAACATCTTAATCATTCCCCAAATTGTGAGTAAATAAATCTTCTTTCCTCTACATTGTGTTATCAGCTGATCTGGATTATAGTAGTGAGAAGGATGACTACTATATTTTATCTAAGTATATTATATCATTAGGTTTTATGGAACCCAAAGTGACTAAGTCATGACCTCCATCTTTAATGTGCCAAAATGATCAGATAAAAAATAAAGTATGATAGACATCCATAGACATGGTGTTAATGTACAAAGAATAAAATAAAATATCAAAACAACTCACTGAATATCTAAAACCTATTAAAGTTTTTAATGAACTAATGCCGGCAAAATCGAAGAGAGGAGAAAGAAATAAGAAGCAATCACAAATTTTCAGGCCAGATCAAAGGAATGCTTGGACATTGGCAAAGCAGCAAATGTTAAGAGCTGAATGGAATTGCTGATTGAGTCAATACTTGAGTGTGAGAGACGGAACATTCTAAAAGGACTCCAAACTTGCACCAAGACATGACAGAGCCAGTAACATGAATATGACATATTAGATGGAGAAGAAACTGTTTATGTGGCTGATGATAATAGGTGTGTTATGTACATGTTATTTGAAAGGCCTCTTAATATACTCAGAGGTGTCCAGTAGCAATTGGAGGTCATAATATGCAGTTAAAAAGACAGAGTATAAAATGTCTATAGTCAGTTTCCAGGACCCACAAATGATTGTATTTTGTTCTTTTTTTAGTTTTACACTTGTTTGGGGCCAAGGGAATTTTGCTAAGACCCTTCAGACAGCTCCCACCCCCTTATTCTTAGATCCTTTTGTTGGTGCCCAGTAACCTCTGTGCTCATTGCTGTACAAATCTAGGACAGTTTTTAAACCTGAAACCAAGAAACTAATGTGCCTAGCTTGGTTTCTTGTACAGTGCTGATGCATTTGGAAATAACTACAACTCTTCTTTCTTCTGAGGCTTGTTTGTTTACTTGTTTGTTCACATTTTCAAGCCCTCAGTTAGAAAGAATCAGGTTTAATGATGACAAGTTTCAACTCTCTTTCACATGCAACTCTGTGCTTCAATAGGATCTTGAAAAGCATTATTATTACCAGAATCTGGGAATGCATTATTCTTCAGATTGTAGCGTTCTTGTGCTCTATCGCAGACTGCGTCAGCAAGCTATGAGTTGGATCTACATTTATTTTGTCCCACATACTTTTTGAGTGGTTCCCCTGAAGCTCTATCCTGAGGCTTGAATTGCAATGTGGGTAACCTACTAAACCTCTTCTCTTTGTTATGCGCTACTCACCCTCTATTCTCTTTCTGAGATCTACCCCCGCTGACACACATAGCTCTAAGTCATTCATTTTAACTGCAAGATGATATTCCTTATATGAATATACTACTTTTTATCTATTTTCTTTTGAAAAATATACCTTTTTAAATCTGAGTAAGCTATCAAGAAAGACTGTTAAGTGTTTTACCATCATAGTTTAATTTGCCTTAACAATAATATTAATAATTATTCTCTAGCATCAGGCTTTCAGGATATATAGAAAGTAAAATATAATTACTGCATTAATTTAAGAAATCATTTTCAAAATGACCTTAAGTAGTCCATATCTAAGCACAGTCAAATACAGGCTATAATTTTTACCAATAAATAAAGTTATTGTAAGCACATGAATTTAAGGTCACTGTTCTTTTTTTTTTTTTTTTTTTGTGGTACTGGGGATTGAACTCAGGGGCATTCTACCTCCGAGCTATACTCCCAGCCCTATTTTTTATTCTTTACTTTGAAACCAGGTCTCACTAAGTTGCAGAGTGCCTCACTAAGTAGCTGAGGCTGGCCGCGAACCCGGATCCTCCGGTCTCAGCCTCCCGAATGCTGGGATTACAAGGGTGCGCCACCACGCCCAGCTAAGGTCACTGTTTTTGACAAATATTTTTATAAAGTACAACAGCATTTTTAAAACCATATGTGAATAATACTATTGAATCAATACAATGCAGTATAATCATCTTTATTTACAGATGAGGAAATTGAGATAAAAAATAGAATTTACATGCTTTACCAAGTTTAAGTAGTAATTAGTGGGTTTGATATTTAAATACCTATATTCAGACTCTAGAGTCTATATTCATAACCCACATGGCATGTCAGAAAGATAAAGTCTAGATTATAGGATAATAGTATGTTGAAAGTGTTATTTCACTATTATTCAAAAGCCCAAATTCTAAACACATGGGGGAAGGTATACTAAATTTTATCATCCTCTAAGAGTAAGAAAATATCTGCATAAAATTACACTGATGAAGAATAGCATTAGGTTGACCAATGATTACTTTGAATTTTTTCTTCTTCATATATTCAATCATATTTTATATGGTAAAATTATCAAAAAGATTCCCTTGTTAAATTATGATAGTTAGTAAAATTAATACTAAAAGGTAAATAATATGAAGTTCAAAAGGCCACAGCAATTAGGTTATATTTTTCAAGAGTAAGCTATAAGTATAAAATGTGCTCAAAATAAAAAGTAACCAAATAACCAAGAAAGCACCTTTTTAACCTCATTCTGAGGAAAAAAAATAATGTTCCTCTTCAAATTTTGAAGAGCATCTTCAAATGGGGTAAGATCACTAACACTTAAAGAAACTAAGAAGTATTTTCTATGTACATATTTTCCTGAATTTTAGTTAAAACACATTTTTTTCTGTTGTCTTTTGAAAAAAATACATTATCACATTAAAGGTAACATTAAATGCCTCTCTCTCTCACACGCAAATGTGTTTTCTCTTTCAATAATCTTGCATGCTATTATGCTGAAATGGCCATTTCCAATATATTTTTAAATAATATTATTATATAAATAGTATAACCACAGAAGTTCTAGTTCATTGGTCTTTAGTGCTACTTAAATGGCTTGTATTTCCAGATCAGTGAGTAGAACTGCTAACTCTGCTCTCCTCTAGCTAGGCTGTCCATCAAGAGACAGCATTTTCCCCTCAAACTCTTTCTCCTTTTATTTCATCCTCTTTTCTGTCCCAGGATTTTCAAAATAATTAGGATGCTTTATTTCATCCCATTATAGCAAGAGCATTGCTATCTAGGTAAAAGAGACTAGTTTCACTTGTATATGACTAGGAGTTAAAATTTTAAATGACCTCTAATGTTAAGAGCCAACTTGCTTTATTATTATAATTTAGAAATATTAAGCTGGGTGTGGTGGTGCATGCTTGTAATCCCAGCATTTGGGAGGCTGAAACTGGAGGATCCGGGTTCATGGCCAGCCTCAGCTACCTAGTGAGGCCTTCCACAACTTAGTGAGACACTGTTTCAAAATAAAGAATATAAAATAGGGCTGGGGGTATAGCTCGGAGGTAAAATGCCCCTGAGTTCAATCCCCAATACTGCAAAAAAAAAAAAAAAAGAAAGAAAGAAAGAAAGAAATATTAAGTTACTTTGAGAAATAAACTAGAATAATACTATGAATGAAAGTTTAATATGAAGTTAAAATTTTCATAATTTTATAAATGAGGTATTCATTTCCCAACATTAAATTTTTATAACTGAGTCATACCATTAGGTCAGTTTTATATAATTAAATTTTAGGAACATAAAGAGCAATTCAGTAGAAAATGTGTGGGTCACTATATGAACTGAAACTTGGTTTTAAAAGGCTGAGTTAAACTAATTCCTTTTAGATTATGTTTACTTCAAGGCCAGAAGAATGATCTTCGGGGACTTTATTGTGACATTTTAAACTAAGATGTAAGGTTCTAAAATATCCCTGCCACATAAAAAAAAAAAAAGAATATATGGTGTCATTGATACAAATTGACTCTCTACACTTCAAAACATACAGATTATATTTTGATTTAAGAAGGTATAGTATGGGAAAATTAAAATTATTAAGTACGATTTAAAAAGAAGTGACTATATTGTAAATAGTTTCGCCATATCTTTCTTTCTTTATTTTTATTTCTTTATTTTTTTGTGTGTGTGGTACTTGGGATTGAACTCAGGGGCATTCTACCTCCGAGCTACACCCCCAGCCCTATTTTTTATTCTTTATTTTGAAACCGAGTCTCACTAAGTTGCGGAGTGCCTCACTAGGTAGCTGAGGCTGGCCGCGAACCCGGGTCCTCCGGTCTCAGCCTCCCAAATGCTGGGATTACAAGCGTGCGCCACCACACCTGGCCATATCTTTCTTTAAAGGAGCCAATTTTTTAAAAACATATTGTTAGTAATTTATGCCACCAAACATAAAAATGATATATTATCAGTTATTTATTCTGAAAGTTGAAAAAGATATAATATTAATATAACTTTATGTAGTTACACTAGGGTTCTAATAAATGTTATTTACTGAAAAATGATTTATTGTGTGTCACTTTAATACATCAACTGTAATTAGGCTAATAATTCTAAAATTATGATTTTATTATTCCAATATGCTAATTGCAACTGAAGCCCTGAATTTAACTTGACAGCCTATTTTTTTTACCACAGATATATCTGACTTTATAGTTTATATTAGTAAGCATATATAGCAATCACTAGTGTTGTCTGAAAATTTTCAGCTGTCTGTCTCCTAGAAACACAGTAGGAATGCACTTTCCAGATCTCTTAGAATTGAGTATAACCATGTGGGTAGTTTTAACCAATAAAAACAAATTGAGTTGCATATTTTAATGTGCTTTTATTAGTGCATTATTGTCTCACATCATAATGTAAATCATGTTGACATTGACACACATGCACACAGCACTTGGTGCCCCCTACCCGCCTCCCTGTCTCCCCCCTTCCCGTACAGAGGACTGAGACTGATATTGGGATTTTCACATATGTACACATGTACACACAGTCGATGTTAGTATTTCCAATAATGAACCTCATTCTTCCCCTTCTCTTTCCCTTAGACCACTTCCCTGGCTCCACTGAGATCTCTCCTCCGTTATCTGGAGTCCCTTTGGTTTCTCAGTTACTCCCTAGCTTGTGCATATTAAAGAAAATATATGACCCTTCACTTTCTGTGACTGGCTAATCTCACTTAACATAATGTTCTCCAGGTCCTTCCATTTCCTTGCAAATGACATTATTTTATTTTTCTTTATTGCTGAGTAGAATTCCATTGTGTGTATTTCCCATAGTTTTGTGATCCATTCATCTGTTGATGGATACCTGGATTGATTCCATAATTTGGCTATTGTGAATTGTGCTTCTATGAACATGGCTATGCATATATTACTGTAGTTCTCTGATGTCAACCTCTTTGGAAAGATACCCAAGAGTGGTATAGCTGGATCATACAGTGGATCCATTCCCAGTTTTCTAAGGAATCTCCACACTAATCTCCATAGCAGCTGACCTAGTTTGCAATCCTACCAACACTGTAGAAGAGTTCCTGTTTCCCCACATCCTAGCTAACATTTATTGTTATTTGACTTCTGGATGATTGCCATTCTGATTGGGGTTACATGGAATCTCAAGGTAGTTTTGATTTGCATCTCCCTAATTGCTGATGATGTTGAACATTTTTTCATGTGTCTATTGGCCATTTGTATCTCTTCTTTTGTGAAGTGTCTATTCAATTCAGTGCCCATTTCTTGATTGGGTTATTTGTTTTTCTAGTGTAAAGTCTTTTAAGTTCTTTGTATATTCTAGATATTAATCTGCCATCAGAGGGATAGCTGGTAAAGATCTTCTCCCATTCCATAGACTTTCACTTTAGACTCTTGATGGTTTCCTTTGATGTGCAGAAACTTCTTAGTTTAATGCCATCCCACTTATCAATTCTTGCTTTGGTTTCCTGAGCTTTGGGGGTAGTTGCATTTTTTTAAGGCTGGAGTATTCACTGCTTTATTAGATCCTTCTGAGACAACTTTTCCTTTGTCAAAAAGCCAGAAGGCCCAAGATGGCAGATGGTTTGTCAGTTCATGTCTCAGAATGATGAAGTATGGATTAGAAACCTCAGGATCCAGCAATGGACTTGCAGAGTGAATAATAATAATAAGCTTCTATTGTTACAAGCTATCAACATTTAAGATACATTTAATACTTCAACATCACTAACCTTTTGTGTTTGATATGACACATAAGATGAGGTAATAGTCACAATAATCAAAATGTCTAGATTAGGGGACTGAGCAACAGTATTTACCCCTTGTATTTATTTTTATATTCTTGGCATGAGAACAAAAGCACAAAAAAGACTTAACATTTTCATTTGAGGTTGCATAGTAAGGAGAACTAAAATGTGTGTGGCTGGCTAGGCCAGAGGGCACACTAAGTTATTTCCATAATCTTGTTAGAAAAAAATAATGACATAATTGAGATCATTGAACACTGCCTATCAAGAAGAAGGGATTCTATTTAGAAAATTAGGATTAGCAAAAAGTTCATAAAAAAAAAAATGCCAGCCTAACCTTAATTCTGTCATCTCCATCTACTTCTCTGTAGTTTCCATTCCTCCTGATACCCATTCCTAGTGTCATAGGAACAACTGTAAGTGCAAAGCACCTTTCAGTGAATTGTATTTTTCTACCATTGTTTGCTATAGTTTGGATCTTAAGTGTGTCCCCATATCCAGGTGGCAAAGGTTTGTTCACCAGAGAGGAATTATTGGGAGGTGTTGGAGGCTTAAGGAGGTGAGCCTTATGGGAGGTATTTAGGTCACTATGTGGGAGGGGGAGAGGGCCCTTTAGCAGGACTGGGGGACTCTGGCCCATTCTTCCTGCCCTCTTTTGTTCCTTTACCAGGAGGTAAAGGAAGGCTCTCACCGGCCAAAGCAACAGCATCAGCCCATCAAGCACTGTAAAATGTAAAACTGTGAGCAGAATAACCCTTGTTCTTTTTATGATTTGGTTATCTCAGGCATATGTCACAGCACCAGAAAGCTGATTGTTACATATCTTTAATTCAGTCTTTCTAAATGTTTCCTACTTTTTTATTCTACTCGTTTTTTACCCTATCATCATTGAAATAAGCACATATTTAACAGGTTTTTTTTTTTCCTTATGGTAATTTAACATACCAGAATTAAAGTCAAACTTTCCAGAGGGATCTCTACTTTCTTCAACATTTCTTTCTGGAGGAAAATGTCCTTGACCTCTTCCAGGCTACCCTGTATCTTCCTTTCCAATTATCACATTTCACTATCCTATATATTTCCATCTTATCATTATTTCTTCTTTTTCTTAACTTCATTACTATTCATTTTATACAGTTTTATAGTAACTTATATTATAAAAATAGTTATAATATAAAAATATAATATAAAAAGAATTATACTTATAAAAATAATACTTATAACATAAAAATAATTAACTTATATTATAAAAATAATTTCCTCTTTCCTTCTCATAGTTAGATGTATTATTAATCATTTCGGTTTACCAGCCAATAATCTTTTCCTTTCTTTTTTTTTTTTTTTTTTCGGTACTAGGGATTGAACTCAGGGGCATTCTACCTCCAAGCTATACCCCCAGCCCTATTTTTTATTCTTTATTTTGAAACAGGGTCTCACTAAGTTGCGGAGTGCCTCACTAGGTAGCTGAGGCTGATTGCAAACCTGGATCCTCCGGTCTCAGCCTTCCAAATGCTGGGATTACAAGCGTGCTCCACCATGCCTGGCTAATCTTTTCCTTTCATATATATATAAATGTGTGTGTGTGTGTGTGTGTGTGTGTGTGTGTGTGTGTGTGTGTGTAGTGAATAAAGTATTTTCTTTCAAGCCTTCAACATGCAGCCAGTCTGTTTCTATTTTTATATACTAATATGTTGATATATGAAACTCACCTTCCTTTCAAATGAAATAACTTTACATTAACCAAAAAAGCATTGTACTTTGCATTCACGATGTCTTTGTTCTAAAATTTTTATTTGACTTAAGCCTTTATTTTAGTTTATAAAATCCTCACACATATTTCAAAACAAGTATAAGTCACCCCCTCTCCTATAATGACTTACTGACTGACTTTAATCATAGAATACTCTGCCCCTTTGGACTATTAGATCAATCGAATTATTATTCACAGTAGTCATCACCATGAATAATAGCAATATATTTGTGTCTTGAATTCTATAGACCATTTTAACTTTATGAAGAAATAACCTTGATGTGCACAACTTTTTATGTTTTTATTACCACAAGTCAGTTAAGGTAGCTAGCATTCCGCAAATGTTCTATGGATTAAAGGAATGAGCCACTGGAGTCCAAATAGAATAATTTGAAATGTGGTTTGAATTAGATGTGCTTACCTGTTTTAACAAAATGAAACAGTATGTGCTTGAATATTCACTAAGTCAAGCTTTTTGTACAGTAGAAATGTGTGGTTGCCTTGTATAATAACTTTGACAAAGCTGACTTATAATTTGTTAAGTACTTTACTTATTGGGTCAACTGGACAGGATATATGGATTTTCAATGGAATCTCTGAATCACTTGATACTCATTTTAACTATGATTGATAAAAGTGGAGGAGAAAATCAAAGAGTCATAATTTAGATTGCTTTGCATTCTGAAATTATATTTTGAAACTTCAGAGACATAAATAATGATGTAGTTTTGGGGATCTGAATACAAAATGCCAAAAATAGCAAAAAAAAAATATGAACAAGTGATTAACTGGTCACATTATTTATTTCTACTGACTATACCGTGATTTCATTGTTATTTTATTGGTTGGATTTATTGTGACATGGTTATAACTTAGAGTTGTGAAAGTTAAGTACTACATTAATTATGAGGAATCTGTTACTTACAGAAGGGATAAACAAAAATACAAATTCTGAATGATGAATAGGTGAATTAAATGTGAACATATGGGCCAATTATATGGATGTTTGCAAATACTAAGCTATATGATATTTTATTAGCAAAATAGGATTAACTATATTTTTTATTTGTAGTAAACAAAGAAAATCCAATGGCCTTGAAAGCTTAAGTATATTCTAATTTTATATATGACATAAAATTTTAACTAAATATTATTTTGATATGTTATACAAATTTTTATTTAAAATGCACCATTATTTTCTCAAATATGAGAAAAGCTAAGAGTAACCACCTATATACTTCAAATAAATTTGCCTTATACTCTTTTACTTTTATATGTGATTATTATTTGATGGTGATGATGATTTATCTATTTATTATTTTATTTGGTCCAAAATTGAATAGTACCACTAGAAACTATGCTCATTGAGAAACACTGGTTTTAAAAATAGCTACAATGTTCCCTGTGTTCTACTTACAAGAGCCATATTTAAATCCATACCTTTCAAAGAGTGACTTACAAACTTAATTTTACTTTAACTCAAAATTTAGAATATAGGAAAATAAAAATGTGATGCAGCTCTTTGGATGTGTCCATCAGATTGGTCGATGAAATAAAATTTTAATCCTGGACATGGGAATTGTCTAAATTATTTTTTGACAGAGTTGAACATGTGACCAAAGGTATTGACCTATTAGCTCTATAAAGATAGAGTTAAACACTAATTTTGCCCACTGAACTATTTAAAGTACCTTTATTGAAATATCTTAATTTAGTGAATTTTGTCCTTGAGAGCGACTGAAACTTATTGGACTGTAAAAGCAAAATTACCTGGAGCAGAAGGTATTTTTAAACACATGTTTTCCCAAAGAAGGCAGCTGCTCTCTGCATGAATCTTTGAGCACTGCTGTGCTCAGCAGTTAACTTTCTTTACTGGAAGGTACCAGGGCAAGAAAGATAACCCCAACACATTGTTTTTCTATTATTTTTACTATGGTCTCAGTATTAACAAAGGACTGATATTTGACAGCAAAGAAATTATTTTAAAAAGAGACCCACATTTGCATGAAAAGGAAGCTTCTTTATTTAGATGAAAATATTAATAATGCATTTTCATAGTCATTTTGGTATTTTTCTCAACAATGACAAAACAAGTCTGTATTATATCTAGAGAGGAAACAAGCTTCTACCTGGACATTCCTTTTGTTTTACCACTTGTTTCTAAAATATTAGCTTTTACTTTTATTTTATGCAATGATGCACTGATACTGTAATAATGAACATAATTTACATGAAGTACGATAATATTTGTATTCTTAAATACTCTTTCTTTGCACATTTGGTTGTGTAAATATATTGATTAGCTGTTTGTTCAGTCAAAAGGGTATAGCTGACATGTATACAGACATGCATACATTCTTTAGCTGACATACATACGTTCTTTTCACTTGTTTATGGTTTTCACATTATGTAGAAACAAATATTTACCAAAGCCTTAATAATAGCTATTTAAAGTAAATATGTAAGCCGGGCGTGGTGGCACGCGCTTGTAATCCCAGCATTTGGGAGACTGAGACCGGAGGATCCGGGTTTGCGGCCAGCCTCAGCTACCTAGTGAGGCACTCCACGACTTAGTGAGACCCTGTTTCAAAATAAAGAATATAAAAAAAAATAGGGCGGGGGGTATAGCTCGGAGGTAGAATGCCCCTGAGTTCAATCCCCAGTACTGCAAAAATAAATAAATAAATAAATAAATAAATAAATAAATAAATAAATAAAGTAAATATGTATAATCCCTTCAGTGAATAGCTCTGATAGACCAAGCCTTTTATTAAGATTCATTAAACTGAGAAAGTACAATTACCTTATGTAGTAGATAAAATAGTGCTTTTTCAGTCTCATGAGTTACTCCCAGAACATCTGAATATGTTACATCACATGATATAAGGAATGTGAAGATGTAATTAAGAACCTTAAAATAGATCCTACCAATGAGTCCAATCTGTTCACCAGAGTTCTTATAAAAGAAATGGAGAGGTCTAGAAACAGAGAGATATGAAGATGGAATCGGAGGCTTAAATAATGTGCATTGAAGGTTAAGTACAGGGCAATAGCCAGGCAAAGCAGGAGGCCTCTAGAAGCTGGGAAGGGCAAGGAAACTTCTTCCCTGGAGATACTGGAATGAGCATAATCCTGTAGACCTTTGACCCGGTGAACACAGTAAGACTCTCTCATCATATGCATGTAGATCTGATTTATACATTTTTTATCTTTGGCACTTTGCAATTGTTGCTTAAAAATGAAATAAAGTAAATATAAAAGAAAAATTTCAGACAGCATAATTCTATTTCATAGTAATGTTATTTATACCTATAATTAAACTATCCAAGGCTATTTTGTTACTAACTATACATGCCATATTCATTTCAAACACAATGCCTTCTTCAAGATCTATGAACCATAGGGAAAACAGATTATTTACTACCTAAATCAAATAACTTTATACATTTAACAATATATTAAATAAATAAATAGCCAGTTATTCCATGGTCAAAACGAGTTATTCTGTTTTCAAGCTGATATAAAACAGATAAATGAATATATTATTAAGCAATTATTTCCAAAAGATCTGAATGAATAGTAATTATCAATCAATCAAGGTAATTGAATTAGTATCCTATAGGTATGGATTAAGCTTCCAAAATACCCCAAACACAGTGGCTCAAAACAATACAAATTTCTCCCTTAATTACATTCTGTGGATTAGAAATGCCCATTGGTAGCCGGACGTGGTGGCGCACGCTTGTAATCCCAGCATTTGGGAGGCTGAGACCGGAGGATCCGGGTTCGCGGCCAGCCTCAGCTACCTAGTGAGGCCCTCCGCAACTTAGTGAGACTCGGTTTCAAAATAAAGAATAAAAAATAGGGCTGGGGGAGTAACTCGGAGGTAGAATGCCCCTGAGTTCAATCCCCAGTACCGCAAAAAAAAAAAAAAAAAAAAAAAAAAAAAGAAATGCCCATTGGTCTCCTTGGGTTAAAATCAAAGTCTCTTTTGTGGAGATTGTAAGAAAAAAAATCAGTTTTCTCACCTTTTCCTGCTTCTACAGGCTGCCTATATGCTTTGGTTTATGGCTCCATTGGTCCATTTCCAAAATCAGCATTTCAATGGTGCCTTAGGCTGACCATTCTTCTACATGCCTATCTCCTTGTGATTTAGCCAGGAAAGCTTCTTCAATTTCAAGGACCAAATAACTTTTCAAAAATGTATCTAATTAGTTTGGACCCTACTGAATAATTCAGGATAATCTCCACATTTCAAAATCTTTAATTTCATCACATCTATAAATCTCTTGTCATGTAAGGTAACATATTCACAAATTCTAAAAATGTTTTAGGGGTCACTACTCTGACCACCACAATATCTTATATAGAGTTTTTTTTTTTTCTTAATTTGTGACTTAGAAATTGTAAAAGAGAAAACTGAGAGGTAAAAGAAATACTTTTTTGACAAACTGAAAGGATACTAGCTGTTATTCAGACATAATTGGAAATTGGAGTCTCTTTTTAAAAAATTCCCAAACAAACAGTAAAGCATGAGGACAAATCCTTAAGGGAAATAGATATGTAGAGGTGTTGAAACTTTTAGTTAATTTTCACAACAACACAAATCAATTCAATCATATATCATTTCAAAGAGCTGAAACACCATGTAAGGCAGCCTTTACACATGTATAATTTTCAGAACACGGAAAGTGGTAATTTTAACAAATTTCTGTGTTGACCAGATGAGAACAGAAGGGACTGATAAATGAGAACATGTCGAGGAGAGAGTGATAGACTGAGAAGCAGAATAGTATTATGCTGGTTGATGAATGGTTAAAATGAATAGAGGTAGCAAACCAGGAAATAAGACTCCTAAAAATACAGTGATAAGGATTTCACACTAGAAATATTACACAAGAAGCTAGTATTTAATGAAAAGCTATTCTTTTGCAAGGGTATTATTATTCCCTTATGATTGTTGTAATTTTGCTCTATTTTTGTATTTATATAATAACTTTAGATATAGTTTCAAAATAAAGTAGGAGAATACTTAAACTATGGACATGAACTACGAAGAATGAATATCTAAAAAATAGTCATCTGGACAATAACACTTTAGAGGAAGCTAATGCACACAACAGAGTTGAATTATATATTTCTAAAATTCACTAAAAATTCAAATTTATGGCCAGGCATGGCAGCACATGTTTGTAATCCCAGTACTTGGGAGGCAGAAACAGGAGGATCTTGGGTTTTGGGACAGCCTCAACAACTTAATGAGACACTTTGTAGCTCAGAGGTAGAATATCCCTGAGTTCAATTCCCAGCACTGCACACACACACACAAAAATAGAATTCTAATTTATAATAAATTAATATATATATTTGATCAATATAGTAGATACTGTTTAATTTGAAGTCTGGATAAACTATAAGAATTCCGAGGGGCAAATTTGTACTAAAAATGTTTTCATTTTTTGTCTGAAATTCAAATTTTACTTAGTGTCCTACATTTATCTGATAGGACTACTTAATTAAAAAGATACAAATATAAAAAATGAACTATTACATATTACAAGTATAAAATTATATATGTAGCATAAGAAAAAATTACTACATTTGGGAATTAATATTAGGTCAAAACATAAAGGTATCTCTTAAAAACAGTGAATGAAATAGATTTATATATATGTAATACACATATAACATATTAATATAAGGTCCATATACTATATATTTATATATATGTGTATATGTGTGTAAGTACCTTATATATGTAATATATATTAATAGTATCAAATATATGTGTCTGTATATAGATTTGTATAAATAGCCCATGATTACTATTAATATTTTATATAATAATAGTCATTGATGCAATGGAGAGTTTCAAAAACCAAATAATAACTTAAGGAAGAACAGATGAAAATGATCATTTATTTTAATGTCATATGCACAAGCTTCCCCTGGCAGATAAATGTGCTTGCTAATTATTATCAATATTACTCATTCAAGCGTCAATATTTTAGCTAAGGCACTTTGAAATGAAGTAAGTTCATAAGTTTGATATCATAACACATTTTGACTCCTACAGTGTCAGATGATGATATTCAGCTCCAGCTGGGGTATAGCTATTAAATTGCTTGGCATAAAGTAATTTATGATGAGCATTTTAATGGGAAAGCAGCAGATAATTGCATGTTTTGTTTTTTTCTCTTACCCCATCCAACTAAACTATTCTCCTCCATTCCATATTAATGCCCCATCAATCTCTTTACTGACCATCAGGTGAAATGGATAATTATCCAGATTAAATATTTTACTGAAATAGTATTCAGCAGCATCAGTACTGATGCATACATTTTTAAATAAAAATATTTCAAAATATTGTTCAATTTTTAAAATAATTACATATGATATATAATATATACAATGATAAATGACATAGTATATGCAATAATATGTGATATTACTATTTTAAAAAATGTACTTTAAAGCTTTTGTCCAAACCGGGCATGGTGGTGCATGCCTATAATCCCAGTACTTGGAAGACTGTGATGGGAAGATCCATAGGCTGAAGGATGAAGTACAGCCTCAACAACTTAGTGAGACTCTCAACAACCTACGGATGCAAGAGCCTGTTTCAAAATAAAAAAATAAAATAAAATAGAAAGGACTGGGGTGTAGCTCGGAGATAGAATGCCCCTGAGTTCATTCTCTAATACCAAACACACACACACATACACACACACACACACACACACACACACACACACTTTTGACCAAAGATAGAAGAAAAGCCCTTCCAACTGGCTTTCTGTAAGTGGAAATTCAGGGCTGAGGTTTCTTCCAAGCTGGTTAATTCAGAAGCACAATGATGCCATCACCAGCCCCTGGTGTACTTCTCTCTCTGTTTTGTCATCAGGCACATGAATCTAGACACATACTGACTCCTGTCAGAGTTACAGTAGTTGCTGAGGTCAAGTCAAGGCACAAACAAAATCTGAGGGAGAATGTGAACTCATTTGTTTGTCTCTCTTTAAAAATGGGGGGAAAAAGTCTAAAAATACCAGCAGATTTCCATGTAAATCTTCACTGGCGAATATAGAAAACAAGCTAACTGTTATCCAACCACTGGCAAAGGGAATAGTTATGCTTCCAGCCTACAATCAATTAGGCTTTGCCTGTGAACAAGGGTTGGAGACTTTCCTCAGGCATTTGATACTAGGATAAATGCATTAACAAACAAGGGGTATATTACTAAAAAGAAAAGTAGAATGGATGTTGATTGTAAGAGCAGTGCCTGCCTGAGCAATCAGATACACTTTTCTCTTTAAATGAATAAACTAAAATTGTATATTATCAACTCCATATTTGATTATTTTTAGGAGAATAATGCTATACTATGTAAAAACTATTTGCAGTATAATTTATCAAATTCATATAACAGGATTAAGTAGTTAATTTTTAGTTAAGTTCATTAATAATATCTTTAACTCATTCTCCATTTTTTCATTTGACAAAATATACTGAAAATTTATGATATGCCTGGCCTGAGTTCGATGTTAAATATATCATAGCAAATAAAACAGATATGGTCAATGTATGATTTTAATGCCCTTAGAGTTACAGATTAAGCATTAAACAAGTGAATATACAAAAAACCCAATAAGGTTAAGATAATGATTGCAAGAGTTTATGAGAGAGAATAGAGGTAGAGGGGAGCTATGTTAGATTGTTTGATCTGAAAAGTCTTAGGGGGATCTCACTGAACAAATGTTCTTTAGCATAAGTCTTAAAAGATGAGAAGGTGTTTACTTGTAAAGAATAGGAGCATCATCCCAGCAATGAAGTATATTTGAACTCTAAAGAGGAATGAATTTTTATGTGTATAGAGCACATAAGTTTTTCTTTTTTATAAAAAGAACCTCAAAGTAATTGTTAGGAATTATATAGTTTTTTAAAAGTTTTTATTAAGCCTCTTTAGTTTTTAAATTTACTCTATTAAATCTTGCATATGCAAGACAAGCTATTTTTATAAAAACATAATTATTCCTTCTTTCAGCTGAGAAAGCATCAAACTCATGGAAAATGAAATAAGCAAATAGAAAATAACATTTCAAGTCTTCTGATTTCAGTAAAATTATGCACTTCAATTATTACCATTTGAAGAGCACTTTCATATTCAGATGAAAAAGAACAATTGAATCTTTATAGAATTAACAGATGAATAGAATCTACAATGGCACTTCTTTGAATAATATCATTCTTTGAAAGGCATTCACAGTGATTGCTGCCTTTAGCAAGAGTCACATATATTCACTTCACTGCCTACATTATTTTATCATTTTTTTCAAAAATTAAAACTGATAGGGAATGGTTAATAGCATGAGCAATTTGATGTTTTATGTTTGTGACAGAGTAGGAAAAAACAGATTCTTTAATATGATCATAATGGAAAAATATCCTTAAATTTGATGTCTTTTGTGTTCGTCCAAGAAACAAATAAGAAAAAAAATTCTTCCCTTCCTATTTCACATTGTTGGGATAGAACCTCCTTACATTAGAATTTCCACTATTTTGCTTCTTGTTCATATATGATCCACTCAAAAGTTTATGATTACTATAAACCCTAGTTTACTTACCATATTTCTAAACTATAAACTCCAGAAGAGGAGGGATATTTGTTTTGCTCGTTGGTATACCCCCAGAACAGAGTCCAATGCATGTCAGGCATCCAGTAAATATTTGTATAATTGTAACCAAATTATTTCTTTCTCTCTCTCTCTTTTTTTTTTTTTTGGTAAAAAAGCAAATATTTACTCATTCATGCATATTTTATCACAGCTTTCCTTGGATTTGGAAGGAGATTCCTGCTTATGAAAATGCTAAGAGCTGGGATTTAGACAGGAAAGGATTACAGATTTTTAGAGCTCTCAGGAACTGTGGAGATCAACTCCTGTGCTCCTTTGTACCTCTATTGCTGCTACTTTAGCTAAAGTGACCCTTGAATTAATCATCCAAACTCGGGAACTTGAGAGTGAAGAGGGGACATTATGATAATATTTATACTGAGATAGCAGACATATTTGTCCAGGATAGATTGAGACACAAGGACACATTCACACTAGGCCACCATCACCTTTCACATGGGTTACTATAGTGGCCTCCTATCCTCTCCTTGCATTTACTCTTTTTTTTTATTAATTGGTGCATTGTAATGATATATCTTTGTTAGGTACAAGCTAATAAAGGCATATATGCACAGATGTTCCACATCATTAGCAATCAGAGAGATGCAAATCAAAACTACCTTGAGATTTCACCTAACTCCAATCAGAATGGCAGTCATAAAAAACACGAACAACAATAAATGCTGGCAAGGGTGTGGAGAAGTTGGAACCCTATTACATTGTTAGTGGGATTGCAAATTAGTGCAATCACTTTGGAAAACAGTATGGAGGATCCTCAGATGAATGGGAATGAACCTACCATATAATCCAGCAATACCACTTCTGGGTATCTACCCCAAAGAATGGAAACCAAACTATCAGACCGACACATGTGTATCTATGTTTATAGCTGCACAATTCACAATTGTCAAACTATGGAAACAGCCAAGATGTCCATCATCAGATGAATGGATTATAAAACTATGGGCTAGGTACACAATGGAATTTTACTCAGCCATAAAGAAGAACAAAATCATGTTATTTGCAGGGAAATGGATACAACTGGAAAACATTATGTTAGGTGAAATTAGCCAGTCACAAAGAATAAAAAAGCAGATGTTCTCCCTAATATGTGGATGCTAGGGAGAAGATGGGGCATAAGAGGGACTCCAGATGAAAAAGGAGAAATCCTAGATAACCAAATTATTTCCTTACTGGTTCCTTTTCTTTGTGGTACTATCTTGGGTGCCAAAATGATATGAGATGTTTCTCTCTTCCTTGGTTGTTGTCCAGTGAATTTTGACAAAGGAAATCCAAGGACTAATAAAGGGTACAGAAATATGAAAGTTTAGTTTAATTCAAGGAAAGACAGAAGACAAACATAGCTTCCCTCACACTCCTGAAAGAGAGTAAATGCTGAAATTCTTGGGAGGTGAGTTTTTATACCATATTGAGGTTTTCCATCTTTTTTTTTTTTATGATTGGTCAGAATTGAGTCTTAGGGGACAAATGTCTTTTGTCCAATTTCAACCCTTAGTTTTAATTGGTGTCTTGTGGGCTGGTGGGCTCTAATTTGGTGTCATTAATCTGCTCACCTTCCCCCATTCTTGTTCACACAGATTGTCCTCAGAATACAGCCCACAGAAGGAGCTGAAGTTTTGTTTATTTTTTTTTATTTCCATAGCCCTTGACTGGTCATCGTTACCTTTATATTCTATTAACCTTTCCTGTTTTTGTTTTTTAACACTTTGTGTTCCCAGGTTTTCTGCCCTGCCTCATAATGAGATGAAACTCTTAATACTTTGTGATTATAAAGTGATATCATACATGTAACTTATTTAAAGGAACAGAGAATAAGTGTTTAGTATATATGAAAAGTATTATCAAATAACACAAATGTAAAATATCTAGGTTATAACCTTCAGAATTGTAATAACATGTATTATTATGAATAGATCTACTTTTCTCATATTAGAAGCAATGTAATTTTAGTCTTTAGTTATTTAACATATATTCATTTCAAAATAGTTTCAGAGTTGGAAAAATATTTACATAGATGTAAAAAAGTAATTTTATGTCTTATCCATACCAACAAACACTTTGGTAAGTTTTTTTAAATGACCAAGTCAGAGATTTTGCAAGTTTTTCATGGCATAATAAATACACTGAAAACATTTGTATTTTGTGAAAACTCAAGAAAAATTAAAGATATGAGTAGTTCTAAATAATCACACTGACTATTGTAATTTACATTGAGAGGTGACAGAAAGTTTTAGTTACACAGGAGGAATAAGTTTTTGAGATCTGTTGCATATGGTGGTAAGCATAGTTAGTAATAACATTATATATTACAAAATTAATAAAAGTAAGTTTCAAATGTTCTTTTGTTTTGTTTTTGAGGTACTGGGGATTGAACTCAGGGGCATTCTACCTCTGAGCTATACCTCCAGCTCTATATTTTATTCTTTATTTGGAAACAGGGTCTCCCTAAGTTGTGGAGTGCCTCACTAGGTAGCTGAGACTGGCCGCGAACCCGGATCCTCCAGTCTCAGCCTCCCAAATGCTGGGATGACAAGCGTGTGCCACCACACCCGGATCAAATGTTCTTATAAAAATAAGTGTGCAACTTCATAGATATGTCCATTATCTTGGTTTAGTCATTATATATATATTATATATGTACATATATATATATATATATATGTATTTCAAAGCATATATAATTATTTGCCAATTAATCATAAAAATTAGAGTAAAAATAGATACAGGAGAATACGATAGATTGATTCATTTGTATAAACCTGATGAAGAAAATTAAAGCAATGTTAACTGAGGAGCTCTTAATGGAACTAGATATGTTTTTTTTTTTTTGAGTAAAACTTTGAAGTTAATATATCTGCCTTTCATGACTTTACTATGGTTATATGAAAAAGAGATTCTATGATTTCAGTGTGGAGCTCCACAACAGAACTAAAATATTTAATTGAAGTGAAAGAAAGACAACACATTTTTCCAACCAAAAAGCCATAGTCTTCTCATTAAAATAGACATTTTATGGAATCCACTGACTTAAACGATAATGAATTTCATTCACTGTTATTGTACACACAGCTGAAGGATGAGTAGCTATGTTATTAATAAGATTTACTTATTGGACATTAGTGTCACTAAATAATCTTTACATTTACTTTCACTTTAAATAAGCATTATGAATGGACTATTACAGCACCAAGGGAAAGCCTTTTCTGTTAAATGTATTATAGACCTTCAGAGATATCAACTTCTCCATCCACCTAATATATGATTTCTTTTCCTAGAGCTCTCTGGTTCTATTTCTATTCATGTGGTCTATAGTATTCTTTGTGCTTAAATATGCTGAAATACCCACAATTGCTTTTTTTTTTTTTTTTTCATTGCTTCCCGGTTATTTGCTGAAAATGTTCATATCATTCTTAATGTGGAAAAACAGACAGCAATAGGTACAAGAGTGTGTGAGCTTCTGAGTGAATTACAGAGAATCAATGTGTGAGCCTCCAGATGTTATAGCTAAAAGTAAGTAATGTTTGAAATTAGGTTACCAATCTACAGACAATTATGATTCAATGCACGGTAGTTTACTGTTATTGGGGAGAACAGATAATAAAATTGTTTGTTTATTAGAGATGCACTTAAGAATAATGCTATATAAATCTTTCTTTTGGAAGTCAGAGGGGTGGGTACCTTACTGGATGGGGAACGAATAGTGACTAAATAAGATGACTAGTGGGATTTCAGGAAGGATGCAGTATTTTGTTTTAGATTTGGGAGCTGATTAAATAGATGCATTCAGTTTGTGAAAGGTCATTACATTTTATCTTCATTAAAGGTGAACTTTTTAAAATGTATGTCATATTAATAAAATTTATTTAAGGTTATCCTCATTCATATTTGACTATCCAAGAGCACAACAAGAATTGACCCTAAGTTTTTGACATTGTTTCAGTGAGAAAGGATATATTCCATTTTAAAAGACAGTGTTTTTCATTCTGTTTCTCATCAGAATTTATTTTTTATTTATTTAGAATTTTATTAGTACATTATACATGGTAGTGAGATTTAAAGTGATACATTTATTTATGCACATATCTATTGATGTGTTTCCCTCCTCATCCCACTAAAATTACTTAAATCACCATAATCATAATAATTTCAAGTAATGTAGATTTACATATGTGAATATATATTATACTTGCATATAATTATATATTTTATTTCACAATTGCATAATTTTATATGTTATTGTTTGATCACAAATTATTGTACTAGAAATGTTGGCAGATTATTTTTGACCATTATTGAAGGGGCAAGCTGAGTATGATGGTGCAGGCCTGTTATTCCAGTACTTGGGAAGCTAAGACAGGAGGATTGCAGGTTCGTGGCCAGCCTCAGAAAATTAGTGAGAGCCTCCATAACTTAGCAAGACCCTGTTTCAAAATAAATAATAAAATAGGACTGGGGTTGTAGTTCAGAGATAGAACACCCCTGGGTTCCTTTCTTAGTAACACACACACACACACACACACACACACACACACACAGCTACACACACGAAAAAAAAAAAACAAAACGATTGGGCAACTTACATGACTTAAGAGTCCTATTGATAGAAGCTTCCATAGCATAACATGAAAAATAAGATAGGATAATCAAACAGTAACATTAAATAGGATAAATATTTTTTCATATAGCTTCAAATTAAGTAATTTTTTGGTGATTATGTTTATTTAAATGTTGTAAGAAAATATAAACTCCATTGAATCTGTTCTCTTATTAGCATGTGTTAAGAAAAGTGAAATCTTATTATTTTAAAAGATTATATTATATTAGTTCTGACCAGCAACTTACTCATTCAGAGAAAAGAAATGGTTTTTTATCAATTTATTCAATGGGACAGTTTATTGAATTTATAAAGTTTTTCCTCTTAAGTCAAAATCTCTCTGACACATATACAAACATCTAGTATAAACTATTTGAATCACTGTGATATTACTTTCATCAAATTACAGCCTTGCAGCATCAGTAAGCACCAAGAAAATATATTTTCTAGTTTGAAATTACAGCAAAATGTGTAGATAGACATGAGAGGGCATATGTAAAATGTGATATCTCAGATTCTCTTTTCCAAATTAATGCTTGAATTCCCTAGGTAATACTCCTTCAAAACTGTGTGTCTACATATTTTTCTCATGATGAATAATCTTCGGTGAAAAGACTTTGTGCAATCTTGTTTTTAAAGTTTTGGCTATCAGGATAATACATGCCAAACACTGTGCTGGGTACTGAAGATATGAAGATGAGTAGGTATGTAATGAGGAAATGACATTACCCAAAGAGAGGTCAAATTGGGTGTGGTAGTGCATGCCTGCCTGTAATCCCAGTACTTGGAAGGTTGAGACAGGAGGATCATAGGTTCAAGACCAACCTTAGCAACTTAGGCCCTATGCAACTTGGTGAGATCTTGTTTCCAAAATAAAAAAATAAAATAGGGATTGGAGTTTACTCAGAGTTAGGACCCCCTCCCTCTGGGCTTAATTGACAGTACAAAAAACTCCTAAGAGAGTAACTTAGAAACATGAGTGTTAGGAATTTCCTCAATGATGAGAGAGTGTTTGGTATTTTCTTCCAATTTATTTAAAGCATTCATACTATAATAAAATAGTAATCATTAAATGTATAATGTAGTCCTTCCTGAGTTTTGTTGAGCCATTCTAGAAAATTATCAAGTATGAGCAAGCTCCTGGGGACTTTCAAGTTTATAGCCAGCTGGTGTTTTGGAGACGCCCCAGTTGGTGTCTTAAGGGAGGGTTGTCTTGTTGGATACTGGACCACCTTTAAAAATTGTCAAGATGTAAACAAGATACAGCTGCAGTTGGAAACAGTAAATCATTACCGGATGTCCACAAGACTTAATGAATAATCTTGGGAAATCACTTGAATATTGATTTGCTTTTTCCCCACTCACTTAGATCTACCATGCTTATTGCAAAGTGTCCATCTATGTTTTTGGAATCTGAGCATCTAACTTTTGATGGCAATCTGAGGCCAAGTGCAAAATGCATTCTTACTTAGAACTCCACTGAACTAACCAATACAACAAAACATCAGAACAAGCAAACTATCATCTTGACACAATTGTGACGAGTGTTTCTATTACTGCAGTTAAGACTTTCTCTACACAGACCTTGCAGAACTAAGAGGAATTAAAATTTCTATCCAGGAATGGTGGTGCACACCTGCAATCCCAGTGCTTAGGAAGCTGAGACAGGAAGACTGAAGGTTAGAGGATAGCCCTAGCAATGTGGTTGAGACTGTCAACAACTTAGTGAGACCATGTTTCAAAACAAAACAAAAAAAATGACTGGGGGTGTAGCTTGGAAGTAGAATGCCCTGGGTTCAATAACTAGTAACACACACACACACACACACAACACACACACACATACACACACACACACACACACACACACACACACCACAAACACTTCTTATCCTACAACGCCAAATTGCCCTGATACTCAAATACAAAATCATATGAAATAAGTTATAATTACAAATCATTTTTCTTTCTCCCCTGAAAGAAAATCAGATTTGATTCCTTTGTAATTCATGGCCCCATTTATTTTACTCACCAAAAGAATTCCATGAATCCTGGGTCATCCTTCTTCACATGGATTCTCATCTTCAAATCTTTCCCAATTTGACAGTATTCCACAGCTGTGTAAACTGCCTGCCGCTTTCCTCCCCATTGCAAAACACCAGGCTTTCTGGTAAACATGATTATCTTCCTCGAAACTCCTTTTTCCTAATTCTCTATCCATACTTTTAACTTTTTTGAGTTGACAGAATCCAGCTCTTCCCTAAGACTCCTTGGCAGCACTGTGACTGTTCAAAACATGACTATTCATTTGTCATAGTTCATAAACTATACGGTCCATATGGTGTCCAATGAATTCCCCACTCCTATTCCCCTTGCAGATCATTGAACTTCTGTTGGTAAAACCTCAAGGTTTAATTCAGCTCATAAACTTTTGCTGCACCTACCTTTAGGGAATACTGTTCGTGTCCCACCCAGATCCTTTTTACCTAACAGGTGCACCTACATACCAGTTGCTATCAGTGCTAATTGCTAACTAGTGACATATTTCTTCCTTTTCAGAGAAATGCATGTGTGTGTGTGTGTGTGTGTGTGTGTGTGTGTGTGTGTGTGTGTTTGTGTGTTACTGGTGATTGAACACAGGGGTATTCTACCTCTGAGCTATACCTGCAGTCCTATTATATTGTTTCATATTTTGAAACAGGTCTTAGTAAGTTGCTCAGGTTGATCTAGAACCAGCAGTCTTCCTGTTTCAGCATCCCAAGTACTGGGAAACTTTTATCAGTCTATCTCAGAAAGCAAGTACCAGTGAACAACTAGCAAAGGGAGATAGATTACAACCCCTTGCCTCAATGCAAGATCAACTCTGGCACTATTTTTTGTTGTTGTTTTCTCCAGACCTCCCACAGGATTGGGCTACAGATCGTCTCCAGCCTAGTCAATATCCTGGTTTAGGTTTGTTTACCTGCCCTAACCTGTTTCTTCTTAATCCTTTACTTTGAAGCAATCCCTTCAAAAATAATTTTCATAAGAATTGTTTTCAAGTTATGCCTACAGGAAAACAAACCAAAACACCTTGATGAAGATTTCTAAAGACTGTAGTTCACTTTGATGTCATTCATCAAAGATTTCGGCAATATGTCTTTCCATGCCCTCTGCCATAATTCTTGATGACTTCAATGTGCATACAAAGAACCAGCTATATCTATAACCACACTTCTAATCATTGATATCCCCTTCCTTCTTTGGATTTTTCCTTCTGTTCTATAATTCAGACTTTGTCATTACCCATATATGTACATCCAAGAATCAATTTTGAACTCCCCATGCTCTGATCACATAAATGGCCTTTGCAGTCATTCTTTCTAGTATGAAGAGTCTAACAATCTTTTCTTTTATTAGAATAATTTTGTGATGTTATGAGAGCCTTCATTCCAATACACTGTGACTATCACCACTTGCATATCTTCATTTTGTTCTCTATAGTCTAGATTTTATTATTTATTTTTAACTATTCCCCTACATTAATCCCATAATTCTTTGAAATTTTCTTCCACAATCGTTCTTTCCTGTGTATTAGATTAAATGGTGTCCTCTAAATACAAATGGCCACCCAGAAATTGTTCATGATTTTATTAGAAATTACAACAATGCAAATGTAATTAGTTACCTCAAGAGAAGGTAATAATGGATAAGTCAGGCCCCAATCCAATGACCACTGTTCTTACAAGAAGATCATATGAAGACACATAACTGCACAGGAAGAATGCCATGTGAAAATGAAAACACTCAATGGAGTGATTCATCTACAATCCAAGGATGGCTAGAAACTGCCAGGAGCTAGGAAGTTGAGGAAAGACTTCCCCTAGGGCCTTCTCGGAGCATGGCCCTGCCACCACTTAATTTCAGACTTCTATAGAAGGGTAAACTTTCTCCTTAATTGTGAGAAAGTTTATTTTTGTTGTTTTAAACCACCTAGTATAGGATCATTTATTATGGTAGTCCTAGGAAAGTAATGTAGCTGGGGAAGCCATAGTAGTAAATCATGTTTTCAAAAACTCCCCACATATCCTACACATGCGTTCAAATGGTGTTGCTGCATTTTTCCATTTAAATTTAATTTATTTTAACAGATGCATAAAAATAAGCAATTATCCATGCCAAGGGAGTATCATATAATTTTGTCATACATGTAAACATCATGTAATGTTTAAACCAGGTTAAACCTATGTCCTCAATCAATTATTTCTATGTGGTGAACAAACTCAAAATCCTTCTTCTGTCCTTTAAAAAATATAGTACAATGTTGTTATTTATAGTCGCCCTCTTTCGCATTATTGCACCAAAATTTCTTGTTCGTATAGGATGGTAATTTAGTATCCATTGATGTATCTTCTTCCATTCTTCTGCTCCCTCTACTTTTTCCAGCCTATGATCATCACCATTCTACTCTAACTTCTAGGAGATCAGCATTATTTTTATGTTCTATATGTGAATGAGATCATACACGACTTGTCTCTCTGTGCCTGGCTTATTTCATTTAAAATACTGATCTCTAGTTCCATCCATGTCATTGCAAATGATAGAATTGAATTCCATTTTTTGATGGAATAATACTCCAATATGCATTATGTACCACGTTTTATTTATCAGCTTCTCAGTTGATGGGCATTTAAATGAATTCCATTTCTTGGCTACTGTGAATGGTGCTGCAATGACCACAGGAACACAGATGTCTCTTCAACATACGGGTTCCATATCCTTTGGATATATGCCCAGTAGTGAGACTGATGTAGCATGGTAGTTTTATTTTTAAATTTTTGAGGAACTTCCATACTGTTTTCCATAATGGCTGTACTAATTTATGTTCTCACCAACGGTGTGCAACAGTTTCCTTCTCTCCACATCTTTGCCAGCACTTGTTATCTTTAGTCATTTTGTTAATAGCTGTTCTTAATCGGGTGAAATAATTTTGTAATTTTGATATGCATTTCCCTGGTGATTAGGGAGATTGAGCAAATAATTTCTTCCACTCCATATGTTGTCTCTTTACTCTCCTGATTATTTCTTCTGCTGTGCAGAAAGAAGCCTTTTAGTTTGACATAATCCTTTTTGTTTATTTTTTTTAATTTTAATTCCTATGCTTTGGGACTTTGTCCAAAAAAATAAATATTTTGCCATTCCAATGTTCTGAAACATTTCACCCATGTTTTCATTTTAGATACGTCAAAGTTTGAGTTTTACATTGAAGTCTTTAATACATTTAAGCTAATTTTTACAACTCGTGAGAGAAAAATAATCTGTTTTCATTCTTTTTAAGACTTCTATATCCAATATATGTTCTTAGTACTTCCATAATCTATCACTTGGTTGTAGATGCATGGGTTTATTTCTAGGATCTATATTCTATTCCCAGGGTTTATGTGCCTGATTTTGTGCCAGTATCATGTTTTGATAGTTTCATTGTAATTTGTGGTTTCCTGGTATTTCCATGACCACAACTATAAGTGAGTCTCAGTGCTTCCTGACAATTTTATTGCATTTCACTATTACTTCTTATATTTTACCACTACTTACTGTATTCTTGTAGTATTCAAGATAAATCCTGCATTCCTTCTACTCTTTTCCCAAACTTTCTTGACCACACCTGATGAAACTGTTCACCAGGAAAAAAAAAAAAAAAAAAAAAAAACAGAGCAATCAATAAAAAAACTTCCACATACTCATATTGACCACTTTCTAATATACTTCTGTCTGTGCCTATATGCCACCTCTTCCTTCCTGTTAGTATGAAATAACTAGCCAGTCAACTTCTTTTGTGCACATAGAATCCCTCTTGAATCTTGTTCCATTAGTCATTCCATTAACTTCCCATTTGTGTTTGTTCTTTCTTTAATTGGATTTTTTAAAATCAGTTGAGTAAATGTTATAAGTAATATTCAGATTTGCAAATTTTATTTTGAATCCTCATTATATTGGATTTCTCAGCACCACTTGACTCAATCCATCACAGCCATTCTTGAGACGCTTTTGTTTTCCTTCTTGGTAAGACATTATTTTCCCCAGTGTCTTTATGCTTTCTCACATTCAATCCTTATCAACATCCTGTGCTTATTTCTTTCCATCTGCTAGATCTCTAATTGTTGGTATACTTTCAGGCATCAATATGAGAGTTATGCTTTTTCCATACTTCATATCACTTCATAGACGATCTAAACAATAAATACCTTCTGTAAGAAATGGTTCCCAGTTGGGCATGGTAGTGTATGCCTTTAATCCAAGTACTTGAGAGGCTGAGATAAGAGGATCACAGATTGGAGGCCAACTTCAGTGATTTAGCTAGACTGTTTCAAAATAAAAAATAAAATGAGTTGGGGTATAGCTTGGAGTAGAATACTCTTGGGTTCAATCCCCAGTACAAAAAGAGAGAGGGAGAGAGAGAGCGAGAGAGAGAGAGAGAGAGAGAAGAAAAGAAAAGGTAAGGAAGGAAGAAAGGAAGGAAAGAAGGAATAAGGAAGGAAAGAAAGAAATGGCTCCTGGTTTTTATAATTCTTCCTGAAAATTCTAGACTCCCTATTTTCAATCTCTACTTGAATGTATAACAGACGTCTTAACACAAGTATACTAAAAACATCCACCAATAATTCCAAATCTATTCTTCTACAAATATTCCCAACTCTAAAATGATTCCATATTTTTAAAGTAGTTTAAGACAAAAATTTGCATTATACCTGATTAGCTTATTTTTCCATAGAATCCATACCAGTCATTTAAAAAAAAAAATGCTGACTTAACTTTCAACAATTTTGACACTTCCCAACTTGTTTTTCCTAATGTAAAAAGGTTATTTTCTACATGGACACAGGAACAATTTTTTAAAATGTCAGGTCATATCATGATTCTGGTCAAAGCTCTCCTAAATCTTTCTATTTCATATAGACTAAATTCAAAAAAACTCCCTATGATCTGCAAGTCCTCCACAAAGAACCTCTCATGAGTTTTGTGACCTTCTCTCTCCACTCTCCTCTATATTTCTCTCACTTTATCCTAGAAGACTGATATCTTGGACTTACACAATCAGGAAAAACATTCTCTCTACTCAAGACTTCTACAACTGTTACCCTTTATTCATTGAATCCTCTTTTTTTCCAGTGATGAGTGCCCAGAAAGAAAAGTGAAACTGTGTATAAAGGATAAAGAGAGATAGGCTGACTGGATGTGGCAGTGCACACCTGTAATCCTAGCTTATGAAGCTAAAACAGGAGGATCGCAGGTTCGAGGTCAGCCTCAGCAAATTAGAAAGGCCCTCAGCAACTTACTGAGACCCTATTCCAAAATTTAAAAGAAAAAATAATTAATTAATTAATTTTAAAAAAAGGGATGGGAGAATAGCTCACAGGTAGAATGCCCTTGGGTTCAATCCCTAATATAATGAAAATGGATGGAGGTGGGGCCGTTATTATCTACAGAGTGATCAGAAAATAATAATTAGCTGACTTTTTAAAGAGATGCAGTTTAATGATAAAATTATCTACATAAGTATATACATGCACATACTTACATTGAAAAATTATCACAGTATTCATTCTAGCTTTCTCCATTTTTGTATTTTAACTCCCACTGGACATCCATTGTTTTTAATTATAGTTAATTTTTTAAAAAATCAATCCTCTAATAATAAAGCTAACTTCTCTCCATGTGGTTGTCTCCATCACCACATTCAGTTCCAACTTCCTATCTCCCATTTCTTACATCCCAGTTTTGGTTCCAACATCCCTGTCCAGTGGTCTCCAGCCTCAGCCTGCATGTCTCAGCCCTCTTATGAATATGCATCCCTCACCTGGCCAGCGCTCCTGCATCTGACCTGCTCTATCCACCATGGTGCCTCACCCACTCTCTGCATATGGATACTGCCTTGCTTGGCCTTTAACTGAAGTGGATTTTAAAAGCTCTCATGCAGAGATCAGCATAGCCCAACAGATCTATTAGGGTCAGAACTCTCTTCCTTTAAAAAGAGGGCATACAATGTACCATTAGAGGGCTGGTGAAAGCATTCTGAAACAGGATATAAAAAAGAAGCTTTGACTCTGCATGCAATGAAAAGGATGTGGACTGCAAAATATTAACGCAGACAGCTGAACATAATTTTATTATACCCTTGCATTGTGTTTCTCTAACTCAGAAACATAAGTTGATATGTAAAAGAAACACTACAGATGGAATGAAACTGAGGAGAAATAAAATGAATAAAGAGAAGGCTGACTGATATAAAGAGAAAGTAACAAACCTAGAAATCTAATGCTAAAAAATCTAATTAAAAGCTCAAGGTCACAAAATTGAATCAATATGTCTGAAAAATTCCTTTTGAGTAAACATATCCTCACACATATCAACTCCTTTGATAAAGTTGTGAATTTCATTCCCCTGTATTTCTCTGCCACCACAACCCCCACCCTTTATTAACCCACAGTAAGCATGTGATTCAGGTCTACCCAGTCATAATACCCAATTCCCTGACAATAATGAAGTCACAGGTTATACAGACACCACTCCTTCAGGGACAATTAAAGACCTTCTATGGGATTTTTATGTGAAAGTTAAAAGAAAAATAATAATGTTGACTGCACATAGAAAGTAAAGAAGGTTGTTTTGATGGTTCTATTAACTTTTATATGAAAGTTTTTCTCATCTGACAGGATATAAAACCAAATGCATGATAAGAGATGAAGGATAGAAGGAAAGAAAGAGGAATCAAAAGACATTTTAGGTAGTGAGTCTTAGCTCCAGCTCCCTAGTCACTGCCCCCTTGGGTCCTCTGAGCTACCACTGGGGCTATATCATAAGCTAACCCATGCTGTCCACATTCTACCTTGAATGGTTCCCCAGGGCTTCCCAAATCTTCTGGCTCTCAGACCTCACCTCTAACAATGGAGGCAGAAAGGGGAAGGTTCTTTCCTAGCCTTAATTCTGGCCTCATGGCCAGGATGTAAGAAGGTAGGTAACAGATGTTTGTAAAGGAGAAGGAGCAGAGAGGAAGAATGGGGACATACCTACAGGATGCAGCAGCAAGGCTTGTTTAGTAATTTGCTGATCCTCATAAATTGTGGGAGCTCCTTGTCATAATACATGGTCCTTATTTGTAAAACAGGAAAAAAGTTTGGTTAAAGATAATAAAATATACTTTTTTCCTCTGTGATTCCTCTCTCAAATTTCCATAATGCTTTTTTATGTATTTTTCTAAGAAAGTAAAAAATAATGAAATTTAAATGACTCACATTTAAATGTTGGTAAATGAATAGTGCCATTTGCTTGTATGGCATGCAATATCAGTTTTATTTATTTATTTATTTATCTATTCATTTGCTTTTTATTTGCAGTAATGGTATCAAACAGTGTTAGGTTTTTTTGTGGATTTTTGTGTGTTTCATTGTTTGTATTTTGGTGCATTATAGTTATACATCATAGCAAGGTTCAGAGTAATACAAATATACAAATATCCAATCCCAAACTGGGCAATTGAAGTGAATAGATACTTCTCAAAAGAAGAAATGCAAATGACCAATAATTATATGAAAAAATCTTCAACATCATTAGCAATCAGGTAACTGTAAATCAAAATGACTGCGATTTTATCTAACTCCAGTTAGAATGACATTCATAAAGAATACAAACAATGATACTTTTGACTAGAATGTGGGGAAGTAGGAACCCATATACACTGTTGGCAGGATTGCAAATTAGTACAACTATTATGGAGATCAGTATGGAGATTCCTTTAAAGACTGGGAATGGAACCACCCCATAATCCAGGGATACCATTCCTGGAGATCTTTCCAAAGGAAATGTGTCAATTTTGAGGGCAAATGTTGGAACACTAATTTGCACAGAATCACAAAAAATTGCATCACTTACATTTTTAACTTGTCCCTGTGGGCACTCAGGCAGGTCTGAAGAAACAAATGCAAGCCAGAGTTAGGAAGGTTGGAACAAGAAGGAAAGGGTCATTCTAGCCCTAGAGCCAGCTCAAGAGAGTACATCCTAAAGCAGCAGGGTGACTCATCAGCAAATACCCACTCATAGTCCCAGTAGAGTCCCGTTCTGTTGAAGGTCATGCACAGGGCCTGACAACTGAAGATTCCTCTTCCTGCCAACCTCCACATAGATGTGCTGGACCCTAGCAGGGAAGAGGGTCTGGAAAGTCAAGCCATTCATTTCCTTTCCCACAGACGCACTGTCCCAACATGTGGCAGAGGGAAGACCTGTTAGATTAGCTGAACTGAGAGTTTCTAGAATCTAGAGGGTCACTCTGCCAGAACACAATCTTTGTCCTAACAATTCAATTATTTGAAAAAATAATGATATAAATACTGGAAGTGAGAAAAACTAACACGATGTTGATGGTTTATTCAAAATAGTTGAACTATTTCAAACAATTCAGTTAAAAAATGAGAATTCAGTTAAAAATGAGAACACAAATCATGTCCCATAAAAGAAATGCTTATTCACTTGCAAAATAAAAAAAAAAATATATCAAAATTCTTAGGATTCATAAAATGATTCATTACTGCTTTTGATTTAAGAAATCCTTAAGTATAGAATAAGTCATTTTTTCATAAAACATATTTGACAAGTTAGAAACACATGGAAAGAAATACTGTTCACAATGGCAATAGAAAATATCTAAGAAAACTTAATATAAGGTTATTTGCATAAAATTATATTGTTATGCATATAAAAAGGAAGCAAGTATGGAAATGAATTCACATTAATAAACTTCTGTATGAAGTATTTTGATAGTAGTTCAAATACTTCTTTTATTTTATTTTATTTTATTTTTTCAGTACTGGGGATTGAACTCAGGAGCATTCTATCTCCGAGCTATACCCTTAGCTCAATTTTTTATTCTTTATTTTGAAATCGAGTCTCACTAAGTTGCGGAGTGCCTCACTAGGTAGCTGAGGCTGGCCGCGAACCAGGATCCTCTGGTCTCAGCCTCCCGAATGCTGGGATTACAAGCGTGCGCCACCACGCCCGGCTCAAATACTTCTTTTAGTATTATTATTTTTTTACTTTAGCTAAATAAATTTATCATTGTTGGGACCTCTAGGGCTCCTTTTTGCTCAGTCATATGAATTCTGTTCCCATCTATTACCCTCATCTTCCCTCTCATGTCAGTAGGTCATCATTGCTTTGTGTCAGTTTTGCATATACTTGATTTATCTTTGTTATATGAAATGTGTCTTTCTATTTTATGTATGTGCATTTAATTTAGTGTTTGTATTTAAACCCTATTAATTTTTTTTTTCATTGAGCAAGATGGTTTTATACTTTATGGATTTCATTTAAATTAAAGGTGGGATCCAAAAGGGAACACACCAAATGCTGGGTGCGTGCATGTTCCTATCACTCTGAACCTCATTAGGATGTATAATTACAATCCACCAATAAAAGTATATTATAAAAATAAAAAAATAAAGTGTAGGTTAGATAATACACAACACTTAAAATTATACATATGAATGGAGCACTAAGTGAGTTTTTGATACATGTATGCATTGTGTAATGTCTAAATCAAGTTAAACATACCCATTTCCTCATTCACTTTTGTCTTTTTATACTTTCATTGGGGCATTGTAATCTCACATCATAACGTGTTTCATGGTGATAGTGGAGTACATGCACACAGCAGTTGGTGAGTTTCCCCCAACTCCCTTCCCACTCCTCCCCTCAATATCTCATACAAGATATTGAGATTGGTATTGATATTCTTACATGTGTATATAATGTCAGTGGAAGTGTTTCCTTCATTAATTTTCCCTCTTTCCCCTCCCTCCCCCAAACCACTCCCTCACTCTACTGGAATTCCTCCACCATTATTTAAAGTCCCTCTTGTATCCCAATTACTCCCTAGTTTCCACATATGAGAGAAAACAGATGACCCTTCACTTTTTGTGACTGGATAATCTTATTTAACATAATGTTCTCCAGGTCCATCCATTTCCTGCAAATAGCATATATGGTGACAACATTCAAAATCTTTTCTTCTTGCTATTTGCTGCCTGCCTTAGCAATTTAGCAAGCCCCACTGCAACTTAATGAGACCCTGTTTCAAAATTAAAAAAAAAAAAAAAAAAAAAAAAAAACTACAGTAGGGCTAGGGCATAGCTCAGAGGTATAATGCCCCTGGGCTCAATCACTAGTACCACACATACAAAAAAAAAAAAAAGATTTTCTACACTGGGTACATGCTCAGATTGTTCTAAGCAAAAGTCAATGTAAGTAAGTATACTTGTAAGTAGAACTTCTTTAAAATACTTTTATTAGTGCATTATAGTCTCACATCATAATGTTCCTCATAGTGATAGTGACACACACACACAGCACTTATACAGTTTAATCTTGTGGAAAAGAAAGCTGTTCATGCAACCTTTTTAACTATTTCATCCTTAAAAGCATAAATATTTTAGAAGTACTGACTATGTATAAAAATATAAATATTCTTAAAAGATGGTTTATATTGCTATTGGAATATACCAAAAATATTTGCATTAAGCATAAATCTTTTTACAAAGCTCCAAGAAGTTTTACTGAGAAGTTATAAATGCTTGAGGCTTAAAAAAAATCTTACAGAATTTTAATCTGCTAAAATTTATACTGGGAACTAACATCTAGGAGTCCAAATATATTTTTGTAGACATCTTTTATAAAGCTTTTGGAATGTTTGAGGTGGAAGCATCTATCTTCTCTCTTAGACTGCCACCCCACTACAGAACACTAGCCACCTCTATAATTTTTCTGAACGACAAATTCTGGAAGTAAATCCTGTGTACCCGTTGTAGGAAAGATCTAGAGGAACTTCTGTGACCAGCTGGTGCTCATTTATACTTATTAAATATAACTAAATCTAAACATTAAAGTTACCACGGTAAAACCAAAAGATTATTTTATATCCAAGAAGAAATTTTATTTTACACATGGCCTCTGCTCTTTGATTTTCTCTCAATCCGGAGTCATTTTTTTTTTTTTTTTAACACGTCCCTAGCCCCTTCTGATAGATTCCTGAGCAATTTCCAGATGAAAAACCTTCCTTTTGAGTTGCTGCTTTACTGTTTCAATTTTCCTAAAATTTTCTCCTTTAAAGCAAATGACCGTCTTGCAGAACATTAATAACAAAGAATTCCACATGTCACATTCTTCATTGACTTGCAAATGCAATCATTCATGTTCTCTTTTGAACACAGAGGCACACAGTGCATTGCATTATAGACGGTGGTTCTCATCAGGCTGAAGCATGAAGAGCCAGTTCTTTTTCTAATTCATAGATTGGAGAGTCCTACTGAAGAGTATCATATTCTGAATGCAAGGTTAATCCTATCCTTCAACCAGAAAAGAAGAATCTATCTTTCTTGCTGAGGTGTAAGTAACAGAATTCAAATAAATGAAAAATTAAATAGCAAAAAAAGGAAAAAAAAATTCTAAATCCATGAACAGTATGAATGGTCATAGTCAAATTACTTAAAACTAAAATATCCACGAATTCAGGATGATGGAAAAATGAAACAGAACCATTTGTAGGATTTAAAGGATTCAGGTGTGCTATCTTATCACTTTTTATCTTTTATTTTCCTTAGGTCTGCACATAATTTCAAAGTTTGTGCCATATCTTTGAATTTGTTTTTAATCAGAATCGATTGTGTGTGTGTGTGTGTGTGTGTGTGCATGTATGTGTTCATGTGTGTGTGTGTGTGTGTGTGTGTTACTAGGGATTGAAACCAGAAGCATTTTATGTCTGAGCTACACCCTTAACTCTTTTTGTTTTGTTTGGAAACAGGGTCTCTAGGTTGTTGAGAATCTCACTATGTTACAAAGGCTGGTCTCAAAGAATCTGTGATCCTCCTATCTCAGCCTCCTAAGTTCTGGAATTACAGGCATGTGCCACCTTGCCTTGGCTATAACTATCTTAAAAATGAAATGGACCCAGTGATAAAAAAAAGATTATAGTCAAAATGATAGGTAACAACAAAAATAAAAAAGAAATCTGGAAAATTTGACCAAAACATTCTAATTGAAATGAACTAATTAAAACCCACTTATAAGAGACAATAGGATAAAATGTCTAATGTCCAGGAAATACCTGGACAAGTGATTTCACTAAATTGTTAATTGACTTATTTTTTTAAAAGATAAATCCTAGCCGGGCATGGTGGCACACACTTGTAATCCCAGCATTTGGGAGGCTGAGACTGGAGGATCTGGGTTCGTGGCCAGCCTCAGTTACGTAGTGAGGCACTCTGCAACTTATTGAGACCCTGTTTCAAAATAAAGAATAAAAAAATAGGGCTGGGGGTATAGCTCGGCTGCAGATGCCCCTGAGTTCAATCCCCAGTACCAAAAACAACAACAAAGATAAAATCCAATGTTCCTCATCTCTCAGCATTAAGTAAGTGCCTAACACTCATGAAATATATCCAGTTGAAGATATTTTAAAACAATATTATTTAAGAACAATAATGGAGCTTCTGAGAAAAAGGAGGAAACCTAGTTGCAGATGAAAACTCAGCAACCCAAAGTCTCTTTAATACAAATTAACCAGAAGCCTTTTGTCCTTCTGAGGCACTGCAGTGACAAGTTACTTTATTTCAAAAATAAATTTAAATGCAGGATAATATAGGATCACTTAGAAAAGCTGAAGATGAGGACATTGCTGCTTTTATTTCCTTTCATGAAATTCAATTACCATTTGTTGCATTTGCCCTCTCCAAAGTCTTTCCAATATTATATTAATTTATGAGAAGCAGACTTAGCCCAGAGATATAAGGTTTCTGATTTCCACTAATCTTTAGAAAACTCATCTGAAAAAAGAAGACAGGAAAATAGTCAGCTCATAATTATCTTTTGTATATAGTATCTCCTTTGCTAGAATTTTGCCGTGAAAAAGTCCCATCTCATAATGTGTGTCAGTGTTTATTCTTCCTGTATATTTTCTTCCTGCTCGTTCTGTATCATTAAATGTTGAAATTATGGTCTATGTAGGTATACTACTTCAGGAAACAATACCATCACTTTTAGTATTTCAAATAATAATTTTAATAAAAAGTCCTAGGTTGAAATTACTGAGGTAGGGCTCCAGTGTTCCTGAGGCTAAATTTGCTTTCTGGAAAGCTTAGAAACATTTAGAAGTACCAGTAGTTGTTTAGGGAATAAGCATACCATAAATCTTTCCTAAAGTGTGGGTTTATACTTAAAAAAAAAAAAATGTAGGCATGCACTCTTCCAAGTCCAATATTTACACTACAGATGAAATTTATATTCTGTTGAGAGTTGAGCTAGTAAGTTTTTATTTTATTTTATTTTACTTTTTATTTTACTGTGCTAAAAGTAGAGAAAATGTTAGCAAATACAAAATAAACAAGAGTGCCTTATGCTAATGGGACAGATGCATGAGGTAGAGAGAATGCCTGTTGTATGAAGAGTCAGGCTCCCAGTCCACAAAGGTTCTCTCAGGCTTGCAGAATGAGATAAGAATATGAGATTCTAGTATCTATTTGTAATATTTTCATGTGTGTGGAAGAATGTGGTCTCAGTGGAAATGGCTCACATTAACCAAATTCACATGAGACTGACATACTGACCAAATGACAAGTCATTAATCTGTGAAGAGGAACTAAAATCTCAAGGAGAGTGCAGCAGGCCTTTTCCTTCTTCAAAACAAATACTCCCTGGAGAGAAATTCTCAAGAAAAGCGCAAAGAAGCTGCAGTTGAGCGATGGTCATAATTAGCACTTGCAACCAGAAGTTTCTGCTTCTACTGAGAAGCCCGCCCTAATGGCTAAGGCTGAAGACACAATAAAACACCCTTACTTAGAAGATTTTACTTTTCTAAAAATACTCTGCTTATTCTTCCGTTTCTGATCATATTGTTTGCTTTCTAACAGTGTATCTTACTGAATGGAGTGGAGTAAATTGTGTTAATTAAATCTTACATAAATTCTCAATGTTTGAAGGGTAGGGGAGCTGATTCAGGTAACACTGAAATAAGCCAGGCATGGTGACACACACTTGTAATCCCAGTAATTGGGAGGCTGAGACAGGAGGATCTCAAATTCATGGATACCCTCGGCAATTTAGCAAGATCCTGTTTCAGAAAAAAAAAAAAAAGTAAAAAGAAGGCTGAAGTTGTAGCTTGAAAGTAGAATGAACCTGAGTTCAATGCCTAGTATGAAACCACACCTGTGAGGGTGCACACATACACACACGCACATGCACACACACATTAAAAAACAAAACAAAACACTAAAATGGTTGAAATTGATAGGAGGTCCACTTTTTTTCCATTTCATGAGCTCTTCTACCTCATCTCCATCTATTTTATCCCAAATGAACTCTGGAGTTTTGTCAATTAAAATTGAAAATTGTTGGGAGAGAAGTAAACAAAAGCTTGTGTGTGTGTGTGTGTGTGTGTGTGTGTGTGTGTGTGTGTGTGTGTTTATCATAGCGAACCTCATGATGATGTATAATTCCAATGCACTAATAAAGTAACTTTAAAAATGAGAAGCTGGGTGTGGTGGCATACACCTGTAATCCCAGGACTTGGGAGCCTGAGACAGGATGATCACAGTTTGGAGGACAGTCTCAGCAACTCAGGGAGATTCTCATCAATTTAGTGAGATCCTGTTTCAAAATAAAAAAAAGATCTTTGAGGTATAGCTCAGACATAGAATGCCCCTGGGTTAAACCCTAGTACCTTTCCCCCAAAAAGAGAAGTAATAGTAGTTAGTCATAGAATATTATTTGCCCATTATTTAAAGATAATGTTTCTTTGTTCTTAAAACAGAATAAAGCCCAGGGAAAGCCCACCGAGTGCTGTGTACATGAATGTCACTATCACTATCAAATGCATTATGATGTAGGTGATATAATGGACCAATAAAAGTAAAAAAAAAATTAGGATACTATTATATTCCTAAATTAGTTTGGATGGGATTTTTTATGCTTTAATAATAACACCTCTAATATCAGCAGTATAAAATTAACAAAATTTGTTCTCATTCCTCATTGATTCCCATGTTTTTCGTGATTCCCTTGTGTTGTTTTTGCACTTAGCCACTGTCTGGATAATGCTCAGAAGAAACTTTGAAGAAGGAAAGGAACGCATGCGAAAACATGTATAGGTTCTAGACACTTCCACTGAGAAGTGATGCAGCTTAATTCTGTTCTCATTCAACTGGCCAAGGTCACAAGGCCAAGCCTGACCTCAAGGGTACACACTCATCAATACTAAAGTAGGAAAGAGTATACCCTCCAACATACTCCTTAAAGCTAACATTTACCACAAACTCGAGGAATGGTCAAGGAAACCATATTATTATCATTTTCTATTGTTTTTGTTTTTTTTTTTGGCAGGGTTAAACTCAGGGGCATTCTACCTCTGAGCAACACTCCCAGCCAGCCCTATTTTATTTTTTTAATTTGAAACAGTCTCACTGAATTGCTGAGGCTGGCCTTGAACCTGTGAGCCTCCTGTCTCAACCTCTCAAGTACTGGGATTGCAGGTGTGTACCACATTCCCTGCTCTACTGTTGCTTTGGTAAAATATTGTGGCATATATTGTGTTGTTCTTAAATTCATGGTAAAGGTGGGTAGGGAAGAGGTGTGTGGCCATTTTGGAATATTTCTCACCAGTAAAGTTTTATCTTTCTCCTTGTACTCCCTCAAGATAAGAGTAGAAGGGACAGAAGTTCAGTGTGTTAAAAAGAAAACACAGTAGTTTTGATTTACATCTCTCTGATTGCTAGTAATGTTGAACATTTTTTCATAAATTTATTGGCCATTTGTAATTATTCTTTTGTGAAGTGTCTATTTAGTTCAATTGCTTATTTTTTTTAAATTGGGTTACTTATTTTCTTAGAAGCGAGTGTCTTGAGTTCTCTTTATATTCTGGATATTAGTCCTCTATCGGAGGAGTAGTTGGCAAAAATTATCTCCCATTCTGTGGGCTCTCTGTGCTTGATAGTTTCCTTTGTTGCACAGATGCTCTTCAGTTTAATACAATGCCACGTATTGATCTTCCCTTTAATTTCTTGTGCCTTTGGGGTTTTGTTGAGAAAGGTAGTCATTAAAAACACAAACAACAACAAATGCTGATGAGGGTGTGGAGAAGTGGGAACCCTAATACATTTTTGGTGAGATTGCAAACTAGTGCAACCAGTTTGGAAAACAGTATGGAGGATCCTCAGACGAATGGGAATGATCCTACCATATGACCCAGCAATACCTCTACTGGGAATCTACCCAAAAGAATGGAAACCAAACTATCAGACTGACACATGTGTATTTATATTTATAGCTGCATAATTCACAATTGCCAAACTATGGAAACAGCCAAGATGTCCATCAACAGATGAATGGATTACAAAACTATGGGATAGTACACAATGGAATTTTACTCAGCCATAAAGAAGAACAAAATCATGTCATTTGCAGGGAAATGAATAGAACTGGATAACATTATGCTAAGTGAGATTAATCAGCCACAAAAAGTAAAAAATCATATGGTCTACCTAATATGCAGAAGCTAGGGAGAAAGTAGGTCATAGGAGAGATGCTAGACGAAGAAGAAGAAACCTTAGATAAGCTAAGAAGGTGACCTAACTGAGGGTGATGGTAGGTGAAGGAGAGGGAAACACACACATGATGAACATTCATGAACATATCACAGTAAATTGCTAAACCAAACATGAGATAGAGGGAGGGGGTGGGAATACAGTGGGAATTGGGGAAGGATTAAATAAGTGCTGTGTGCATGTATGCCTCTACCAGCTTGTACCCCATTAAGATGTATGATTATAATGCACCAATAAAAAAAAGTAAAAAAAAAAGAAGACAAGGCAGCAATTCCATATTTAATTGTTTTACTTTTTAATTTTGTTTTCTACAAATATCAGATATATTCATTTTCTCATTGATCCTGAAGAATAAACTGCAAAATTTAACCAGAGGCACATATTAAAGATTATTGTAAACCTTAAACTCCGCAGAGACCAGGGCAGTTTGCCATGCATGGCACTCTCCTGTCTCAGTTTGGGAATGGCATACCATTAGAGCATCATTTGTAATGAGAATTAACAACCAGAACTAGAGAATACTTGGTGGACTTGTCAATGTCCATAGATTCCTCACATTTAAAATTTGGGCAAAGACATTGAATTACATGTTTTGTTATAGAATGTGATGGTGAAAAGGAACAAAAAAATAAAGAAAGAAAGAAAAGAAAAGTGAAAGCATATACCTGGATAAAGAAATGCTTATTTTTCCAGATATTCTCATTTTAAAAAGTAATTTTCAGCCAGATGTGGTGGCACATGTCTGTAATTCCAGTACTTGGGCAATTGAGACAGGAGGATCCCAGGTTCATGGCCAACTTCAGCAACTTAGTGATAATCGAGATTCTGTTTCAAAACAAAAAATAAAAAGGGCTGCAGGTGCAGCTTGAAGGTATAGGAAGGTATAGTGCTTCTGAGCTCAATCACCAGCAATACACACACACACACACACACACACACACACACACACACACACACACACAGTTTTCAATTTCAAAATGTAACACAGAGAGGCATTATACATGTCCTCTCTATGAGTTTTACGACACCAAGAGAGGGGAGAGGCAAGAAAATCTATTCCCAGGTCTCAAGTTCTTTGCAATGCTTCTGAGACAGAAGCTACAATTTTTTGGTTTGTTTTGTTTTTATCTATAGTTTTGTTTAGATTTTTTTTTTAGACTTTTCTTTGTAGAAAGGCATTACAGCTAAAGACAAGAACAATAAATCAAAATTTTTTTTTAAAAATAAGTGATGTCATTAACCAATAGGTGTGGAGAGCTCTCAAACCCTACAGTATGGTGGCTAGGATGACAACAACTAAAACTAGAATTATCAAGAGAAGGCTCCATAGCCAAGATGATGCCTACACAGGCTAGATAGGAAGTAAACACATGTCCTCCTCTGATTATTGGGTTTATATTCAGCCATTGATTTCTCCAGAGAAATAGTAAACAAAGCTCTATTAAAATTAATATTTAGCTGGACATAGTGGCAGATAACTGTAATCTTAGTACTTGGGAGGCTGAGGCAGGAGGATCACAGGTTCAGGGCCAGCCTCAGGAACTTAGGCCCTCAGCAACTCAGTAAGATCCTTGGAAGAAAGAAAGAAAGAAAGAAAGAAAGAAAGAAAGAAAGAAAGAAAGAAAGAAAGAAAGAAAGAAAGGAAGGAAGGAAGGAAG
>PVLC010000629.1:40382-83547 GCA_004027655.1 Graphiurus murinus | reverse complement strand
AAGGAAGGAAAGGAAGAAAGAAAGAAAGAAAGAAAGAAAGAAAGAAAGAAAGAAAGAAAGAAAGAAAGAAAGAAAACAAAAAATGGGGGTGTAAGTTGGAGGTAAAATGTCCTTGGGTTCGAATCCCAGAACCAATAAAATAAAATAAAATAAAATAAAATAAAATAAAATAATAAAACAAATTCCTATTTATAGAACTAAGAACATACAGAAATGCTGTTTATTAAATTGTTAATTAATTTTAAAAGAAATGTTGAAAACAAACTGGAATTTCCACGTTAAGGAAGAATTCAACCAATATTAAACAAGAGTAGCTTAGTATAAATTACTAAGTGACATTTACCAAGTTTAGTTTTCTTTTTTTTTTTTTTCATGTGGAAAGAAAGGAAATGGAAAAGTTTTAAGAAGTCCATGTTTCAACTGCTCCTGAAACAATATTCAAATTTTTTTCTTTTGTTTTATTGGTACTGGGAATTGAACTCAGGGGAATTTTACCTCCAATTTACACACCCCTGTAGCATGGAGTAAAATGCTTCTGAGCTCAATCTCCAGTACTACATACATTCACACAGACACACAAAAAAATCTTTTATGAAAGATGTGGTTAAAATAATCTTCACCATACACCCTCGACAATTATATTTGTCAACATTTTTACCATTAATACATCTGTGAATCATTATGACATTCGGTTTAGCACCAAAGTGTGAAAATATATTAGAGTACTCTAGAAATTCTTCAGATTCTTCAGTGTTTTTTGACAATAAGTATTTGGTCTCAGGAAGGGAAGAAAATAATGAGCATAAAATAATTTGGACATTCTTCCCTTTTGTTTGCCCACTTACTAATTTTTATGTATAATATTTGGCAATATAAATATAGATAAAAACACAATGTTACCGTCAGTAATGAACAATAATTGAGTCTAGTATGCAAACAAAAATCCTTAAATATAATGTTTAGTCCAGGTGTACAACTGTATAGTATTCCTGTATGCTGATTCGAATACAGATGTAAACACATGTGCAAAACTTTAAAGCAAAGTAGCAAGCAGGCAACTCAATAAATAGCTCTCACTAACTCAATGGAACTGGCTTTCTTGTCCCCAGGATTACATACATGTCATCTTCATGTTAATATTTTTTTCTTTTTGCTAGGAAATATCTGCCAACAGATTTTGCAAACAATTCTAGTATCTCTAAAAAAAAAAATTATCTATATATGCATATATGTATATAAACACGTATAATTAGGCACAGAAGTGTATGTCTATAATTTCAGTTACTTGAGAGACTGAGGCAGTACTATAGCAAGTTCAACGATAGCCCGGGCAATTTAGCAAAACACCAACTCAAAGTAAAAATTAAAAAGGACTAGGGATTTACCTCAGTGTCAAAGTGTTTGCTAGCATGCCTGAGGCCATGGGTTCAATCCCCAGCACCACAAAAAACAAATAACAAAGAAAATGTGGAAAAATAAGAAAAATACATTAAAATATTTGTAGAATATGCATAACAAAATAAATAACACATATACAGAGTGCATTTAAAATGAGGTTTTATCCTGTAACTTTGATTCTGTTTATATAAATGGAATGAAAATTCTGCTGTTTATATTGCTTTTATTTCACATATAATTACATTAATAAAAATGTAAAGAATAACTATTAAGAAGAGAAAGAAAACGTATTAAAATTCACCAATGACTTCTCCCTATGTAGCTTTCGACCCTAGGCATATGAGAACACGCCAATTTATGAGATGAGTTAAAGAGCTGAAAATTGAATCCCGTTGCTATAGCAGTAATAAATTGAATGTATTTAGCAAAAGACAGAGAAGTTATTTTTTAATTCAGAAAGTGCTTCTCTACATACTAATAAGCATCTATTTTACAAAAATATGGAAAATTGGCAAAAATCGATATGAAAATTTTGATATTGATCTATGGCAGTTTCTGTTTCTGTACACTTAACAAAATGTACTAGCCTGAGTGTAGTCTGCCAAATATATTTTCATACCAGCTTAATGTCATATTTTATGAGAAGGAGGAAATATAAAAGAAATCCCTGAGATTTCTTTCTTCCTGTACAAAGATCTACAAAGGTTTAACTAAGATTGGGTAAGCAAGACAGGAGAGGTAGTATTGATTTTTATAAAAGGAATAGTTATGTAACTTTATTTCTGAAATATGGTACTAGCTTCAAGAAATGATCTCCTGATTTAATTTATATTTAGTCACAAAACTGATATTGCATTACATGACACTTTTTCTTAAAAATTCTCATAATTTCCACTGTGCTTCCATATGCAGGTTAATAGAAAAACTGGAAGTTCATAGGAAATTTTTTTTTTTTTTTTGAGGTACTGGGGATTGAACTCAGGGCCATTCTACCTCTGAGCTATACTCCCAGCCCTATTTTTTATTCTTTATTTTGAAACAGGGTCTCACTAAGTTGCGGAGTGCCACACTAGGTAGCTGAGGCTGGACGCGAACCTGGATCCTCCAGTCACAGCCTCTCAAATGCTGGGTTTACAAGCCTGCGCCAGCACGCCTGGTGGAAAATCATTTTAAAACATAAAAATGATTATGAAAAAATCAAATTTAAATTTAAAAACTTAAATTTTTCATTGTTTAAAATATTTTAAACTATCTTATTATTTTATAGCTCTTCAACACTGATCACAGTGTTGATCAGTGCTGATCAGTGCCCAGATCATATTCTAATTAAATTCTAAGGAGTAAGACATGGATATTTTTTACTCCTACAGTTACTCCTCTAAAGATCAGATGAAGTTGTGAGTAGCAGGTAGGCTAAAGATTTTATAAAAGAGTAACTCAAAGGCATAAATGCACTTGATTGAAGAATAAGAAAGCTAGCTTAGGTGGTCAACATTCCTTCAATAGCTCTAGCTAGCTGCTGTGCTATGGGAGACATCATAATGCAATTATGGGCACATCATCAAAGAAACCATCAAAACAGAAAAATTACCTGCTTTATTTTTCATCTTTAAAATCTGAGATGTAAAAATAACTTCTGGAAGACAGAGATTCCTATCATATGATCAAATAGGTAACCGTGATTATGCTATTCTAGCAAAAATACTTTACATTTCCAGTTCATATTGTTTTCCATATATATAAAACCTTGTAATTATTTCTTCATATTTTTGTGCCCCAAGTCTGAATTTCTTGAGAGTAAATCACAAATCCAGTTTTTATAACATAGTATATGTGATTAGATAGATAGATATAGATAGCATATATTATATCCATAACATATATTATATGATGTATACTATATACATATATATGACTCAAAAGCAATTATATAAAGGTTGATATGAAAATAATTAATGATGGCATTAAAATAATCACACTATTTTCTTACAAAGCATTTTATTTATCATAAATTTCATTATAATTAAATATTTTAAACATAATTTTAAACTCAGAGAAGGATGTATTTAAGAAGCAATCTGAACAAAAACTGAATTGTATGACATATGAAAATTATATTTTTTGAGATATATGAGACTATTAACTTGAAGAAAACAAGTCTGATTTTATTCACTTACTATTTTTCCTACTGGGTATTGAACCCAGAAGCATTCTAATTCTGAGCTACAACCCAAGCCCTATTTTCTTTCTTATTTTAAGCAAGGTCTTGCTAAATTGCAGAGACTGGCCTTGAACCTTCATCTTCCTGTCTCAGTCACACAAGTACTGGTATTACAGGCATGTGTTGCCACAACCAACTGACACAAATATTTTAAAAATTACTTTAGCCTATGATTTTTTTTTTTTTTTTCCTAGCAAACACAAAAAGCAGAATTATACCTTTAAACCATGAAGGTCAAATGTAAATTTTCAAAATGTCTAAGTTAATATTAGCCTATAAATTATTTCAAGAGAAAGCACTCACCAAGACCAATGTAAAGCCCTCATAACACAGTATTTCACTGATAACAATCATGGAGTGGAATGAGTCTCCATTAATATGTCAAGAACAGGTAGAGAAGCCAGAAGTGGTTGTGCAGGCTTGTAATCCTAGTACAGGTCCAATTTACCATCCCGATCCAAAACAGAGAGTGAAAGAGAGAGAGACAGAGAATAATTATAGTGTTAACTAGCAATATTCATCTAAGTTAAGGAACTTCAATTTCATTCTATTAAAATTGGGCAATAATGAGTAGACATCTGCTCTTAGGTCTTCAAAAAATTGGACAATTCTGGAAGTCAAACATAACTGTGTTATGCTTATTTGACTATTCATACTTCCTTTGTAACTCTCTTACTGAAATCATATTTATCAAAATGTTAATTAACATTCTTGATGGTGAGACAGAAAGCAATGCTATATTCTTTGAGTTTTTCTATCATATGAGTTTATCTTAATATAGGCATGTATAATTTTTACAAAAATTATGGCATTATGGTTTTAAAATGACCCATAATCTAACAGGAAGTGTAGTTTTCTCTAATAAAAGGTTGAAATGTCTTTATTCAAATCCTATAATTACAAAGGTCAAGCAAAATAAGAAACTGCATTTTTATTTACAAGATATTAGACAATTACCCACAAGTTGGCTAATTTTAGTACCTTTGTTTCATGGGGAGATGAATCCCTTTCTTGAATGTCCTTCAGATTGCTGTTTGTCAGTTGATTGTGCAATTGAAGAATTTAATCTCTTTTTGTTCTTTATTGAAGACAGGAAGAATTGGAAATAAACTTTGAAGTAGTTTAAATTTAGAGACACTATTTTATCTGTAACGTTAGAAAATTTTTTCATTAAATCATCAGACTCCTTTGCACAAAGTAATACAGCAAAGCAATGTAGAATTTAGGTTAAAGGATTGAATAAGGCCAAATAAAAACAAGGGCTGCTATCTCCAGAACAAATATCAGTGTTTAACTTTTCATATTTTATTGTGTAATGTATGTGATAATCATGTAGTAGTTCATAACATTTTTCATGCTTAAAATGTCTTTAAAGTCAGTTTCTGAAATGTTTAATGCAGAGCTAGCATTGCCTTGGTTTTCACATAATTTTCTTTTCTATGACATAGCGAGAGATGATGATACAGCATTTCTTTTTTTTTTTTTTTTTTTTGCGGTACTGAGGATTGAACTCAGGGGCATTCTACCTTTGAGCTATACCCCCAGCCCTATTTCTTATTCTTTATTTTGAAACCAGGTCTCATTAAGTTGCGGAGTGCCTCACTAGGTAGCTGAGGCTGGCCGCGAACCCAGATCCTCCCGTCTCAGCCTCCCGAATGCTGGGATTACAAGCATGCACCACCACGCCCAGCTCCATTTTTTTTTGCAGTACTGTGGATTGAACTCAGTGAACTCAGAGGCATTCTACCTCCGAGCTACACTCCCAGTCCTATTTTTTATTCTTTATTTTGAAACAGGGTCTCATTAAATTGCGGAGTGCCTCTCTAGGTAGCTGAGGCTGGCCGCGAACCCGAATCCTCCAGTTTCAGCCTCCTAAATGCTGGGATTACAAGCACCTGCCACCAAGCCCTGCTGATATAGCATTTCTTAAAACAGTTCTCTTCTCATTTTCCCAGTATTTTCCTCTATGTCAGTAACGATTTTACCAGAAGGTGTTAAAATACAAGGACTGAACAACTAGAACATATACTGCTACTTAATATCATTCTTTCATAAGGTTTTCAGATTGTTGATTAAAATATTGAGGAATTTATGTTACTCAAAATGCCAAAAATTAACATTATTATTGCTGGCAGGCTAGCAGATATTTTTGATGTTATTAATAGTTTCATCATTATTTTAATTATACTAATATATTAATAAAATGTTCATTTGAGAACATTTCAAATGTGATAGATGCATACATATAATCTTGTATTCAATTATATTTGTTAATAATGTTCTCTTACTATTTTAATACATGGTTTGCTTTAATTAGTGGAATGTTATTTAGAATTTTTATACTTTTGTGAGCATAAAAATGCTTTCTCTCTCTCTCTCTCTCTATATATATATATATACATATCACATAACTTTATCAGATATTCATAGATTGTGTGAAATGAAATCCAACATTTTAAATACAACCTAACCTTCAGAAGAATTCATCTAAATTGGAAATAATTATTCCCTGAGTATAAAATAAAAATAACTATCCCTAAAGCTTTCTAGATGTAGTATCATTCTGGCAATAACTATTTTTGACATTTTTTTATGAGTGTCTTTTTATCTTTTTCAAAACATATATGTAATTATCAAAATCAAACATCTATTATATCTAGTAAAATTAGAAAATCACCATTTTACATTTTCTTATTTTCTTTCTATATGAAGATTTATGTGTGCATGAAACATAATCTAATGCATCTGTGTTCTTTTGACTTTTAATTGGCATCACAAAATGTATGTTCTTTCTCAAAAACTCTTAACATTTTTATAATTTAATTGTTAATGACCCATATTAAATTATTTACATAATTTTATTAAATTATTTATATTTCATTATTCTTTACATAATATCAATGCTAAAAAGAAACTATGGGCATATATGTTAAAATAATTTAACATAAATATCTCCAGTTCCATTTCTGCTTTCTAAAGCTGATCTCTGGAAAGAATAGACAAGTAATTTTCCAGATGCTTTATCATGTTTAACTGCTAAATAAACATTGTAAATAATTTATATTTTAGTATACTCCTTTGTTAAATATCATATGTATTATGTAGATATGCAAAATATATTACTAAATGCTTCACAATGGAAATTTCTCTTAAATCTCATTATTTCACCACACATGTATTATAATTCCAATTTATGTATTTACTATATACAAATTCTTTAATTATTCTAATTACTGAATACTATTATTAGATGTTCTGAAATCTGCCCAGATATCTTAGATGCTGAAACCTACTTTCTTGTTGTTTTTATGTTATCAGTTAGCTATTATAAATAATGCTAAAATAAACACATCTGTACATATTTTTCTGTGTACTCATGGAAGGATGCTACATATTTTTCTGTGTACTCATGGAAGGATGCTATAGGAAAACCCTTACATATTAGATGGCTGGATCTTGAGGCATGCATATCTTTATACAGATAATACTTAATTGGTAACCAGAATGCTTGAGGTAAATTTTACTCAACAATTTTGATTCTAAAATGTATTGCCAATCTACAATGTGAGTAGGCTTTCAAACTTGGACCAAACTAGTAAGAGATTATATATACATACATACATACATACATATATATATATATGTAAATGTTTAATAATTAAAAATGTAAAGTACATAAGTGCATAGCATGAAATGCAGTAGCAATTAGATAAACATTGGTATAATTATTTCTTTTTTAGTTTTTTAATTGGTGCATTGTAATCATACTTCTTTGTTAGGTACAAGCTGATAAAGGCATATATGCACACATTTCTCATTTAACCCTTCCCCAATTCCTACTCCACTCCCTCGCCCTCCCTCCTTCTCAAGTTCAGTTTAGTGATTGACTTTGATATGTTTGTGAAAGTATGTAAGGTGGTATAATTATTTCTGAACATCTATACATCCACTTACATGTAAGCATAATTCATTTTTACGTTTAAATTATTTGAAGGGTTTATCTCTTTGAAGGGCTTTCAGTTTATTCCTTGATGTCAGTGAAGTATTTTTATATACACATTTAGATCTTTCAGAAGATCAAGACCCTATACTTCTATTGTACCAGAGAAAATTTTGTTTTAGTTTTTCTGGTTTATTCTTTGGGAATTATTGTTATGCATGAGCTTGCTCCTGTTTTTTTGTTGTTTTTTTTTCCTTTAATATGTTCAACTACTCATTTACCTTGACAAAATACCTGCTTTTCTTTCTTATTCTCTAAAGTATTAATTATTCTTGCCTTGACTCATCTTCATTTATTTGCACCTCATTTTTTTCCCTTTTTTTAATTGAGCGGAAATTCCCATAGCATCAAATTAATCATTCTAAAGTAAACAATTCAGTGGCATTGAGATCATCATAATATTTTCATTCATAATGTTTTGCGACTAGCACTTATAACTATGTTGAAAATATGTTCATCACCCCTAAATAAAACCATGTACTCATTAAGTGGTTGTTTCCTTTCACTTCTTCCCTTCATCCTGACAACCACCAATCTCACTTCTATCTCTATGGATTGATCTATTCTGTATGATTCGGATAAGTGGACTCATACAACACATGATCAGTCCTGTCTCACTTATTTCATTTAGCATAATATATTCCAGGTTAGTTTACATTTTAATGACTATAATATCCCATCATGTACAGAGAGGTAGGGTAGAGTGAGGGGTTCAGTCCCCAGAACCCATCACACTTTGCATATCAAAAGAGGCTTCAGTCCAATGAGGAGAAAAACCCTCAGAATGTTAGATGACTAGGAAAGAGAAGTGGGGGGGGGGAGGTTTGAGGAAGGGAAAATTTAAGTAAAGTTGTATCCATATATGAAGGTATCATTACTAATGTCACTAACAACCATGGGTAGTGAGGAAGGAAGAGAAGGGTGGGATACAGCAGGAAATACAAACCAAGTGATGTGAATTTCATCTCTGGGTTCACCGATGAATATTTGAATTTTTCCCCCCACTGCTGTAATAGTGAATAGCACTGCTATGAACATTCTGTATAGGTATTTATTTGAGTACTTGTTTTCAATTCCTTGAGTTCTATAGCTAGAAGTGAATTTCTGGGTCATATGGGAATATATAGGTATTTATTCGAGTACTTGTTTTCAATTCTTTGAGTTCTATAGCTAGAAGTGAATTTCTGGGTCACATGGGAATATATAGGTATTTATTTGAGTACTTGTTTTCATTTCTTCCAGTTATAGAGCTCGGAGTGAATTTCTGGGTCATATGGGAATTCTAAATTTAACTTTTTGGAACTTTCAAACTGCTTTGTACAGCAGCAAAATCTTTGCCCATTAGCAATGTGCAAATGTTCCTATTTCTCTATGTCCTTGCTAACACGTATTACTTTCATATTTTTTTTACTTTTGTTTGTGCATTGTAATTATACATCAGAGTGGGATTCAAAGTGATACAAACATACACGCACCCAGCACTTGGTATATTTTTCTCCTTATCCCACCAGGATCCGACTTCCTCCCTCATCATACATGTTAGTGAGATTGATACTGATACCTTCACCTATGGACATAACCTTATTTGACTCTTTCCTTCTTGAAATCCTCCCTCCCTACCTCCCTCTTTCAATCCCCTTCTACCATTCTCCTACTGGTTCCTTTCCTTTTTTGACTGAAGTCCCTTTTTTATCCTATTTTTCATTCCAGCTTCTGTATATGAGAGGAAACACACAACTCTTGACTTTCTGAGAATGATTGGTCTCAGCATAATATTCTTTACTTCCATCCAGTTTCCTTTATTATAGTCAGGTTAGTATTATTTTATAACATTTATTTTAGCTCTCATTTTATAGAATTCATCTTTTCTTAAGATCACAAAGTAGATACTATATAAAATCATGTTTCCAATGATAGCTTTATTCAAAGAATTTTTCTCTTCTTAGAATTGTTTTGCATTTTGTTTAAATTATTCTGTTTTCACAAAACTCCTTAGAATTTTTTTCCAATCACTCATAGATACTCAGGCAGGACATCTGGTGGAGAAAACATAATCCTGCTCTGTGGATAACTATTGCAATTTTATATCTCACGGATTTAATATATCTAGAGTTAGCTCTTACAAATTTTGCATTCAGTAATTTATCAGACTGATGAATGTAGAGAGAAATGTTGGGCTGTGGGTGGTCCCAATGCACAATCTATACTTAAACAATTTAGTAAGTATGGTTAAACTGACATCCTAGGAATTATTTTCATATGTAAATGTACTTTTTCTTCTTATCAGCACTCTAACAGCACCATGGCATTGATGTTAACTGCTGACTGCTTCATTAGCGGTGAGATACTCAGTGTTCAAGGTAAGCCAGGTCCTTGGAGGCTGCCCAGTTTTTATGGTTGCAGCTGCTTTTATACTTTTTGCATTGCAGGTTATGAATCCTCTGGATCTGTGCACTAGCAAGATATCATCCACCTGCCCCTGATCCTATCCTCAGATCCACTCTTTGTGCTTCTAATTTATAGTTGTGGCAATCCCATAAGTATGTTCCCTTCTGGTTGCAATATACACACTGCCTTCTCAGGAAAGAGATTATTTTAATTCCTCATGTCTTGTTTAGTTCTAGAATAATCTTTTTCATGTTTGCAAGACTTTCTTTCCTTCTTCTAAATTCCAGTACTATTAAACTTTCCCATAGTGGCTTGTATTCCATTCATACCAAATACCCTTTACTCACTCAATAAATAGTTACTAATTGCTTTAAAGGCATTAGAGTGTTTCAAGTACTAGTCAATTAATTTGGTTACTGAAGCAGGATTAGCTGCTGGATATCTTGCTCTTTTTCCAGTCATCTTGGTTAACATTATTTTTAAAAATTGTGTTTTATTCTAATAATTCATATTTCTCTATTCTTTTCAATTTCCAAATAGGTCAAAGAACAAAAAGATGCACCTGTCAAATATTTTTATTTGAATATAGACTGATTAAATCATCTTGTCTTTAATCCATAAAGGAAGTAAAATAGTTTAAGAATATGAAGTATTGCTTATTAATTGGGGATATAATCTATTTATAATTATTTATAGGCTATATGTAATTTTGGATGCATAATGAAAGCCTTGGTTTTGCCTTCCATGAAATGGGCTTAAAGAGTAGAGCAATGTGTGCATGTATGTTTGTATCACATTGATTCTCACTATGATGTATAATTCATTACACCAGTAAAAGTATGAAAATGACAAGCCAAAAAAAAAAAAAATAAGAGCATAATGGTTAAGATCTTGAGTTTAAAAACAGAACACACCTAAACCCACACTTACAACTGTGCGATTTCAAGTCCCCTAAGTTTCCTATTATTCCTCATTACAGGCTGAACTATGCCCCACCCCAAAAGCCATGTCAAAGCTCTAAACCTCAGTACCTCAAAATATGATGATTTAGAGTCAAGCCCTTTAGAAGGGTAATTAAGTTAAAATAGGGTTATAGGATGAATCCTTATCCAATATAGCTATTGTTCTCATAAGTAGAGATAAGACAACAGATAAAGAGGGACATCAGTTACATGCACACGCACACACACACACACACACACACACACACACAAACACACACACACAGACAACCATGTGAACACACAGGAAAAAGGTGATCATCTGTGAGATTAGGAGAGAGACCTCAGAAGCCAAACCTGCTGACCTCTTAAGCCGAGTCTTCTACCCTGCAGATATGTGAGAATATACCTTTTTTGTTATATAAGCCACCCAAGATGGAAAATTGTTATGGCGGCCCTTGCAGATTAGTGATTTAATTTTCTCATTTCTTTTTAAGTGAATATTAGACATGAGTCTTTCAAAACCTTAGTAAAGAACTGAATTAGGATAAGGTGATATTCAACATTTATCTCAGTGCCTAGCGCGTTGTATATACAAAACTATTCATATCTATCATTGTACTAACAATAGAAAATAAATAATTAATTTTAATCTGTATTACGGAGTTAAAATAGAGCTCATTATTATCAGAATATTTTAGTTGTAAAAATTAGCACAGTTCTAAATCACATCCATGTGTGTTTCTGTGTATGTGTGTGTAAGTATGTGTGTGTCCGTGACAAGAAAGGAATAGAAGAGCAGAACATGAAATGGCCTTTAGTTTCAGTATTTCCGTGTTGAATCACAACTTCTCATTCTCCCAAAGGCATATCCAGATAGTTTAGAGCTGAGAAAGTTTTTTTAAAAACCTGACAGGCAAGGACACTGCAAGCGTTTGCAGATTTACGGGTTTACCAAATGTACTCTATTGATCTGCTGGGAACAGTTGCAGAGGGAAGTGATGAGAGTATTTGGAATCCGTCGGAGAGACTGTGTGCAAGTGGGGAGAAGAAGGCCAGTGTGGTGGTCAGGCACAGATCCAAGATCTGCTACTTTATAAGACGACAAATTTCAGGAATTTTGAATATTTTAGGCTATGCTTTTCTCATCTCTGACTTAGAGATTAAAAAAAAATGCCAGCTTTACAAGGTTACTGAGCGAAAAGCAAATTAAAAATGAGACATGTACAAGGATACCCATATTTTTGCTAGCAACAAATATCAGCTCTATTTTTATAACAAATTGACAAACTAGTGACTGACCCTAGTAGCTGTGTAGCAGGTTTTATTTTGATTTTTCATAAATAAGTCCTATTAAAGATCCTACATTTAAGGCTAAGTCAGATAGCTACAGTGCAATAAAATAAGTTCCCCCAAAACTTATCGTTTTCATTTTTTAAATATTATCAATGATTTAGGTGGTATGTGTGTTCACACTTTAAGTTATCTTGTTAGCATAAGAATTTAGTTTTAAAAATGGACCAAAATAACTTTGTGACAAGATAAAATCACAATTTAAAATCTTTCTGATTTTGTAAAAATCAAGCAAAATGAGGTATAATCAATTCCTTGCAGCGAAACATACTGTTGGTTAGTATGCCTCAGGAGACACATGAGAAATTGTAATACAGCATGCACATTTTTCTTGCAATTTTATGTGTGCAACATTACTCTAATTTTCTATATTTTAGTTTGTAAACAAGGAACAAAGAAAATGCTTACTCTAGTAGAAAAAAAAAAAACATAAAATGCCATGGGACTATTATTGTAAGAGGCAGTGGTATCATAAGTACAGCATATATTCTTCACCTCAAATACGATCAATAATCTGCAAATCTATAAAGATCTTGATATGAAATCTTGCTCAAAATTAGCATTTTAAAATGAAAATTGAGGCTGAATAAGGTATTTTTATAGCTTTGCCAACCATCTAGAAGCAGATTTAGTCCACCAACCCAGTCTTTTAGAGATTAATTCTAGCTTCACTTACTATAATTTCAATTACCAAAACAGTACCTAATCTAGTCACAAAATGTTTGTTTGATGTTAAATGAATATCCTTATCCTTCTGACAAGTCATATATTACATTCCATTGATATTTTCTGTGGTGGAAAAAAAGAAAAATAATTTTCATTAAGAAAGCAAATAATTTATAAAAGAAAGTTATAAGATAGTCTATTGTTTCTAATCAATATTGAAAGCTTAAAAGTTTTTTTTCATTATTTCAATTTTATATCTTAGGTTTCTGGGACACAGAAAATGCAGCAAAACATACAATAGTTTAACAACCTAAGAACACATGAGAATTGATATTTTTCAGTTTATATTTTTTCATGCCTACATTTTAATCAATGTGCATTATTGAAATAGAAGCTAGATAAATTGTTCAGAGTATAGAAATCCAACTTGTCCCTAAAATAACTTAACAGAATAGAAAGCTCTTAGAAATTTCTATATACTATATACTATTGATTTGAGAATACTAAAAGAAATAGATAAATCCCTTGCCCATAATTATTTATGATCTACTAGAGAAGATAAAATTATATGGACAAAATTGTGTGAAACACACACAGAGCATTCCACTAATTACACAAAGCACACCAAGTCTTAGTACTAAATAAATGGTGGCTGTTATCACAAACTACAAACACTAAAATTGAAGATTTTAATTCCAATTATAAATGTTTAGTTCTAACTCAAATTATCTATTGAAAGGCATTAGATATTTTGTATTGGTGATTAAGTGGTTTAGTTTTGTTCCAATGGCTCAGAAAATTTAGGTTTTCTTACTTTTTGAACTGAGTTGATCAGCAGAGAACATGGTATATTTATTGGCCTCCTTTAGCATTTAGAAAGATTCAGAAAGCCAATTTGCTGCTGAAAACCTAAAGACTATTTCATATGCAAATTGATTGTGTTTAGGTCACTACTGGGTTTCAGAATAACCCGCAACAGCATGAAACTTTGCATTGACTGTAATAGATATTAACAATAATAGCAGCAAAAGCATCTCAATTAATCAAGAAAAAATGACTTCCTCACAGGAAGATAAAAGGATAAACCAAAATCTTCCAGTTTACCTAGGTTGCTAATTTATTAAGAGCAAATTGTAATACAGGTTAATTAATAATTGATGCCTTCCAGACTAGTGTGGACATGCATGCACATGTGTACACACACACACACACACACATACACACACACAACTGAGGGTGAAATAGTGGCTCCACTGCATTTAACAAATCAAAAGCTATTTCCTTTAAAGGAGTATGTCGAAATATTCTGAAGTCAATGTTAAAATTCAGAAGACTATAATGCATTATTGTTTATTTTATTTTATTTTATTGGTGCATGGTAATCATACATCTTGGTGAAGTTCAGGGTGATAAGAGGCATACATGCACACAGTACTCATTGAGCCTTCCTCCAGGTCTTGCCCTATTCCTTCTCCCACCCCTCCTTCCTGTGCTCAGTACAGTGATTGACTTTGATATGTTTGTGGATATACATCATGTCCATTGAGGTGTTTCCCTCTTCTCTCCTCCCATCTTCCTCAGTTAGGTCACCTTCTTCACTCATCTAAGGTTTCTCCTCCTTTGTCTGGAGTGCCTCCAATGTCCCATTTTCTCCCTATTTATTAGGGAAAACATCAGACTTTTCACTTTGTGTGACAACTAATCTCACTTAACATAATGTTTTCCAGTTGCATCCATTTCCCTGCAAATGACATGATTTTGTTCTTTATGGCTGAGTAAAATTACATTGTGTACATATCCCATAGTTTTGTAATCCATTCATCTGTTGATGGACATCTTGACTAGTTTCATAGTTTGGCAATTGTGAATCCTGCAGCTATAAACATAGATACACATGCATCTGTCTGATATTTTGGTTTCTATTCTTTTGGGTAGATACCCAGAAGTGGTATTACTGGATCATATAGTAGGTTCATTCTCATTCTTCTGAGGATCCCTCACATTGTTTTCTAAAGTGGTTACACTAATTTGCAATCCCACTAACAATGTATTAGAGTTCCTACTTCTCCACATCCCAGCCAGCATTTGTTGTTGTGTTTTTAATGATTGCCATTTTAATTGGGATTAGGTAAAATCTCAAGGTAATTTTGATTTGCATCTCTCTTATTGCTATGATGTTGAACATTTTGTATACAATTATTGGTCATTTGTATTTCTTCTTTAGTGAAATACACTTACTCATTTTTTGATTGTGTTATTTGTTCATTTGCCCATTTTTGGATTGGGTTATTTATTTTATTTTTTTTTGTGTGTGATGAGTTTCTTGAGTTTTCTGTATATTCTAGATATTAGTTCTCTATCAGAGAAGTAGATGGCAAAATATCTTCATTCTATTGGCTCTCTGTTGAGGTTTTTAATAATTTCCTTTGCTGCAAAGAAGCTCTTTGGTTTAATGCAATCCCACATATTGATCCTCATTTTAATTTCTTCAAGTAACTGCAAGGTTTCTGGTCTAATTTCCAGGTCTTTGATCCATCTTGAATTGACTCTTGTGTAGAGTGAGAAAATGGGGTTTATTTCCATTTTTCTGCATATGGATAACCAGTTTTGCCGATACAATGTGTGTGCGTGTGTATGCTACTGGGAATTGAATTCAGAGACATTATAACTCTGAGTTACACCCCCATCCCTATTTTATTTTTGAAACAGGGTCTCACTAAGTTGTTGAGACTTGCTGCCAACCTGCGATCCTCCTGTCTCATCCTCCTAATTACAGGGATTATAAATGTGCTCCTCCACCAAGCCCAGGTACATTATCATTTAATTTTTATTGTATTATCATACTTTTCCTTCTTTTTCTTTTTTCTTTTTCTTGGTATTAAGACTTGAACCCAGAGACATTCTGCTTCTTAGCTACACCCTCAGCACTTTTTAATTTTTGTTTTGAAACAGAGTCTTGTTAGGTTGCTTAATGTCTTACTGTGTTACTCAGGCTGTCATTGAACCTGCATTCATCTTGTCTTAGCCTCCCAAATACTGGGATTATAGGCATGTTATCATAGTTGATTCTGAAGGAAAGTTTAGAAAACTTACATATGGCCACCAGGTATAAGAAAAGATGCTTACTATCACTACTCGTCAAGAACATGCTATCAAAATTATGAGCAATCACCTAACAATTGTTAGGATGGTAAGTACCAAAAAGACAAAAATGCTGGAAAAACATGGAGAAATTGCAATCTATGTTCCACTGCTTCTAAGAACATAAAATGGTGCAACCATTATCAAAAACAATGTGGAAGTTTCTGAAAATACAACTGAAATTCCACTTTTGAACAAATAAACCCCTATGAATTGAAATTAGGATTTCAAAGATTTTAATTATCATAATGTGCTTAACTTTTACAAAGGCATTGATAAAATATGGTTGTGGTTTTATTCCATTTGATGATAAATTTTTTTTATTGGTGCAAAAACTTAATTTTTCATATCTATTTAGGAACACATTTTTTAAAAAAATTCTAAGTGGTTACAGTTAACGTGTCACTGTGTTTGGAATATATACGTATATGAAATTCAGGAAAGAACTAGCCTGTTGTTTCCTTAATGTTGCAATTATAACAGATTCTAAAAATACTTATTTTTGGTCTGAATAAATAATGGAAACTGTAAAGCTTGTTCATGTCCATTGAAAAACTAGCACTGTATATATGAGAAATTTAGAAAAATATATTATGTATCTAAAATTAGTTGACCTCCAAAATTAATTAAAGGACACTAAAAATTATGATATAAGCCAGGCATGGTGGCACATGCCTATAATCTCAGTACTTGAGAGGTTGAGACAGGAGAATCTCAGGTTCAAGGACTGCGTCACCAAGACTCTCAGCAACCTAGTGAGACCTTGTTGAGAAATAAAAAATTAAATGGCCTTGGGGTGCAGCTTAAAGATAAAATTTCCTGGGCTAAATCTCCAGAATAAAAAAAATAAATAAATAAAATCTAAAATAATAATGGTATAGGAACTGAAGAGAAAGAATCACTATTATAACAAAAAGTGCTTTCAATCTTTGTCTGAAAGATATTTTTTTCTCATTTTGAAATTTGCTACTCAAAATTAGAGATTATCCAAATTTTCTAATGTTATGGGAGCATATATCCCACTGTCTAATATCCATTATGTCTCAGAGTATTTATGCACTAAAAATTTAGCATGAGCATGTCAGTAATAACAATTTATTACAGGCAGTCAAGTTAACTCATACACAGGTGCGTGACAGCTATTTATTGCTAAATTTCTATAAACAAAATAAGCATTTGAATAAGTGGGTTGGGATAGAGGAATTAAAATCAAACAAAAGCATTCTTATTCTTCAGTAATACACAATATTATTTATATAATATATGACAACAATTTGGATAATTTTAAATAATTAAATTAATAAAACACACCTATAAATTTACCTAAAAATTAAGTAGAACATTATAATATGATTGAGTCTATGTGTTCCTTTCTGTCTTTTCTTTCTGAAAACTGTAGAAATAGCACAGTCTTGAACAATAAAGCTTTCATTGGTCCTATATTTTTTTAAATAGCTTTACACACACATACACATTTGAATAGTATTAATTTAGCTGTGATTGTTCTAAAGCTTTAAAGTTTTATCCCAACTATAGCAATCTTTCCTATGTGAATCTTCTATCATATATAACATTTTTAAAATCCCATCATAATAGTACTCTCCATTTTCTTCTATTATGTGACTGTTCCAAAATTGATGAATAGTGATTTTGTCTATTATAAAAAAAACTCTGACTATAAGCTTTCTTGAACATGTCTTATACTAAATATATAGAAAAGTTTCTTTAGGGTAAGCACTTAGGAAAAAACTTTCTAATTCCTGGTATATTTTCAGATTCATTATAAACTGTCTTGAAAAATAATCACCCCTACTTAAATTCCATAAGCAGAGTATATGTTTCAATCACTCCACACACTAGTCAAAATTTTGTATTGTGGAATTGCTGGTAAAATATAATCATTTAGGCTATGGTATTAATTTAGAGGTCTGTAATTAACGATTCTCATATATCAAGAAATTAGTCAATGCCATTTACTATATGAATTCAATGCACCTCAGTTGAAAGTTTATATACATATATATATATATATATATATATATTTTTTTTTTTTTTTTAGCTGAGTGTAGTGGTACAAACCTGGAGGCTGAGACAGGAGGTTTGTAGGTTTGAGATCAGCCTAAGCAATTTAGTAAGACCCTTAGCACCTTAGGAAGTCTCTGTTTCAAAATAAAATATAAAAATAATTGAAATACAGCCCAGACATAGAACACTTCTAAGTTCAACCTCTAGCACCACACACACAAAAAATGATTTAAAATAATTAATTTTTGCAGGTACATTTTACCAATAATAAACAATTTATTAGAAATTTTAATATGAATTTAAACAGAAAATCAAATTTTTATCCATAATAGCCTGATTTTGAAGAGTAATGTGACTGCAACTAATCATTTTTCAAATGTCATGCGAGACCCTGTAATATATCATAAGTTGTATTGGGTTCATATGGAATCTAGATTCTCATTATTTCTGGTTCTTTTTTTTTTTTTTTTTTTTTTTTTGCACTTACATCATTAAAATGAAATACCGGTTATAGATTTAATCTTAAATAGCTTACAACTTGTCATTTTTTTTTTATGCATTTCCTGCACCAATTTTGCCAAAATACAATACTTTCAAAAACTTTGTCAGTTTGCAGTTTTATTTAAATAAAGGACAATCATCTATTTTACACTATAGTTGCAAAACATTTTCCTTTTTGAACTTACAAATGCAAATTAAAATGTTGAAGCAATTTCATTTTTTTTTCTTTTTCATTTTCACAAAGATCACTCACTAACACTAACAGAAAGTTTAAACCTCTAATTCCTTCTTCAGGTCCCAGTATAAGATTTTATAAAGCTTAGGAGGGAGTCTGATTTGGATAACATGTAGAGTCTAACATATTTAATCTTCAGTAAACTCTCCAACACTTTTAATAGAAAGTTTTATTTTAAAATCATCCATTTAACAATACTAGTAAAATTACTTTATATTCATGGAAATTATTTCTTTTTCAAATACTGTGTTTCTATTCCTAGATGATCATAATATGAGTATAAATTGAATGTGCTATTTCACCTTAATGTCTATTAAATTTATCAAAAGTTGTGAAAAATATGCCAAGAACAAGAAAGCTGGATATGAGTTTTGTTATAAAATGTCTTAGCCTATTTTAATACTTTAAAAATGATTTCAACTGGTTATGGTGGTGTATGCCTGTAATTTCAGTACTTGGGAGATTGAAACAGAAGATCTCAGGTTTGAGGCCAGCCTCAGCAAATAAGCAAGACCTTCATCAAGTTACAACCTATTTCAAAATTTAAAAAAATAATAAAATAAAATAGGACTAGGGGTATAGCACAATGATAGAATGTTCCTGTGTTAAATCTCCAGTTCCCTCCCCTCCAAATTAGGATGCTTTATTTTCTATAACCACTCACATAGTAAAGCCACTGTCTAGAAAAGTGAAACTTTACCAGATTTTTCCATGCATTGGTATTGTCCTTATTTAAATACAAGGCCATCAGCATAGCGGGGGATGACCTGCCTAGATTGTTCATACTTAACTTCTTCCTATTTTGACACCTCTTCTTACTGCTCACATCACATTCCATAGACATTTTATCAGGTCCCTGAATGCACCACACTCCTTCTTGCTTTAGGAATTTCAGTCAGTGCTTTTGTCCTGGAATTAACCTTTCCCTAAAATTGATTGATATTACTACTTTCTAGACAGCCTTCTTTCTTAGAAAATACCAAGTTTTTAAAAAATTATTATGTCTATCCTTGCATCACCTCTTATACTTTTGGGTGATTTTACGGTATTAAATGCAATGTGCATTTATATTTTTACGTATATTTGTGCAAACACCTTCTCTCTCTCTTGCACTACACTTTATGTTTTAAGAAGACAGATATAATTTTATTTTGGTCACAGCTGAATCCCCAGTGCCTAGTACTGAAACTGACAAATAGGAAAAATAACCTCTTCAAAATGTGCAAAAAGAGAATGTACAGATGAGAATGTGGATCGCTGATGGACAGAATCCCCATCCGTCTTCATGAATTTCGATTTGGTTAGCTTGTCTCTTTTATTCATATCTGCATCTTTATTTTTCTGGAGATGTTCTCTTACTCAAATATAGATTGCTAAAACTATTTGTAAGCCAATAAGATTTTGTTTCTATTGGAGAGAAATGATAAAAAGTTTACTAATTTCTATTTCTCAAGGGCTCATGACTTGGATTTTTTTTTTAATCTCAGAAATAAATGATCTGTATTTTTCTACAGAAATTCTAATTTAAAATCACACTTGATTGAGTTTGATATTTTAAAATTCTTAACACCTGCCTTTCAAGAGTTCATAGTATAAATGCATCGTGTAATTCTGGGTTTGTAGTTTTTGAGCCTCAAGTATTTATTAAAAGAAAACAGTTAGAGGGCGGACAATAGAAGCCTTCATAAAATAAGGAGGTAGGCACTGCCCAGAAGGAGCCCAGTGTTGTTCCATGCATGCATTTATAGCTCTTAAAAACAGAAAGTAATACTGCATTAATTAAAGTAATCTTAAAATAAAAAAGTGGATCTTTCTATATCTGTGCAGGAAATGAAGTTCGCTGGTTTTAAAAAGTTGACAGTTCTACAGTTTTTGATAGAGTATTTTGGGCAGGAAAAAAAAAAAAGCATAAAGCATCTTGAACACACTTCAAAAAAAAAAAGTTACTTATTAAATGAGGTGGCTGTCATAGACTCCAAGGAAAAAAAAGTCTGTCTAAGAATTAGCCAGGCATGGTGGAACATGTCTGTAATCTCAGTACCTGGAAGACTGAGGCAGAAGGATCACAGGTTCGAGACAATTCTCAGCAATTTAGCAAGACTTTCAGTAACCTAGCGAGACCTTGTTTCAAAATAAACAATAAAAAGGGATGAGGATGTAGCTTGGAGGTAGAATGCTCCTGGATTCAACCCTCAGTACCATACACACACACACACACACACACACACACACACACACACACACACACACTTTATTACTGTTTCTTAAATAAATGCATCAACTTCTGTTAAATTCTTCAAAATATTCTAGATTGGGATTATCACAAAACTAATATTAAAACCTCATCACAGTCATGATACATTTTAATTATGTCAAACCTCTTTTGGTCGGTAAGTGCAAAGGTTTCAATGGAAATTAATAAAACTTTTCTGGGAAGAAGATGTATGTAGCCCTTCTGCCTATGAACCTAAATTCTCATTAAGCAAAAACACATCTCTTACACTTCTAGTAGCCTTTAAAAGTATCTGTTTTACTGAGATATTTTCCTAAATGTTTGGAGATAAATAGAGGCTTCTTTAAAGTCCCATATGACTTTATCCTTCCCTTGTTCTAGCCTGTATCACACACAGTTCCTGCCTCTTATTCTTTCTCACCAGAAGATAAGCTCAGGATATGTTGAATACCACTGTATCCCCCCAGGCACATACTCCACAATCAATAACTTCTTGTCAACTGAATAAATGAATGGGCTTTTGGTGAAATGTTAAAGTATCCTACGGAATTATTCATTGAATTTTGAGTCACTCATGAGTTCAGGGAATCACTACATGAATAATCTGCCATTTCTTTGATGTATATGCATTCCTTTCTTTCTCAACCTGACAAATTTTATTAATCATTAAAGACTCCTCCAAAAAGCCTTCCTTGGTGTTCCTACACATTTCCCCCCCCTCTGTTTTCCCAAAGCATTAAAAAAAAAAAAAAAAAAAAAAAAAAAAAACCTAAATCCACAAACATCTCACTCTGTACTCACTGCTAAGCTAGAAACTGAAGACAAAGCCTTGACAATTTTTACATTATAGATATTTATAACAGTGCCCTACAAAGTACTCATTACATTATACATTTATGAATTTTATGAGATTTGTCCCAACATAGAATGAGCAGCTCCAGAATTGTATTTTTCAACTTCAGAGTCCTACATTCTATATTCCCTTAAGTGCATGTTTTCGGCAGGGTGCCCGACATGAGCATACTCCAAGATGAATTGTCGTACTTGGTGGTTGTATGTGTATTGATTATCAATAAAATTTTAATCTTAGTAACAATCCACAATCTCAAATAAAACTATTTCTATAATTTTTAACTGCTAAGTATAGGAGCCAGTATGCTATGAGAAATAATCTTTGTAGGAACGAAATTATGGACATAACTGATACATAGAATTTAGTCGGGGATTTTAAAATAGAAGCAGACAAGAACCTAAGTAGCCTTATGGAGTGATGAAATGGCTTTAATGGATTTAATTAACTTACCCTATAAGAAATGAAAATTAAGGAATCATTCTTGTCTGAACTGAGCTATTAACATAGTTTTAACTGCAGTCTTTATGGCCAGAAAGTCTTAGAGCAGATGGCAAATTTATATCTATTTTGCCCCTATGGAGAAGAAAGAAGGAGAAAATATAGTGTAGGAACTTTATGTATTTTATGAATAAACTCAGAATGCAAGTGGTTGCAACTATTTCTAAATGTTATATAAAAATTATCATCGTATATCTTACCAATGTACAAACAACATATATTTTATGCTATGCTATACCTTTTCAAAAATAAGAGAAAAAAACTAATTCTCTGAAACACTAACAACATTTTCTAATTAATCTTAAATGCATCAGCATATATATATATATATATATATATAAATTTTGTATACAGCATGAAACATATCTTTCTGAGCTATTATTTCACTACATCCAGGAAGGGATCTATACAATTATAATGCACCAATAAAAGTATAAAAATAAACATATAAATATATGTATATAAGTAAAATGTGTATATATATATATATATATATATATATATATATATATACAGAATTTGAATTGATTTGAAAGCTATCAATTACCTTAGCCAGAAAGAAGTGGTAATATAAGTATGAACTTATATGTAAGCATTTTATGGAAATGTATTTTCCAGAGCTATTATTTCACCATATTCAAAGTGAGATCTTGCACAAACCTGCACAGCTTTTAAGCAGCAGAACAAGATTCACATATTCACATATGGGATCTCCATCTCCTGTGGTTGTGTTGTAAACTACCACATTATATGTCTAATCTTACCTGTACATGCATCTGAATTATAGAGCTATTTGATATTTGTCCTTTTATATTTTGTACACATGCCACTAATGTTCTTTATGGTTTAAAAGCATGTATAATAAAATTGAGAATATTATCCCATGTGTTTAAGCTTATTTTGAGCTATTAAAATATAATTTTATTTAAAATATATTTTAGTTAACTCTAAATAGTACCTTTGAGTTAAAAATTAGCATGTTAAACTCCTAATGGTATTTACTGACTTACTGGGGATTGAACTCAGGGGCATTCTACCTCCGAGCTACACCCCCAGCCCTATTTTTTTATTCTTTTATTTTGAAACCGAGTCTCACTAAGTTGCGGAGTGCCTCACTAGGTAGCTGAGGCTGGCCACGAACCCGGATCCTCCGGTGTCAGCCTCCCGAATGCTGGGATACAAGCGGGCGCCACCACGCCCGGCTCATTTACTGACTTTTTTTCATAATGAGATTGCTATTTTTGTTACAAAGTGTTATTTATTAAATTTCATCTTAAAATATATCAATAACTTATTGAAATGTAACCCTGAAAATTTTTAAGAGACCTTTGACTATAGTATTTAACACAGATAATTAAATGTTTTATTTAATATGTTTTGTATCACTTGTTATTTCAAGTTGAATGGTATTTCAATGGTTAATGGGCTATCTTCGCATACCTTAGAAATTAATTATATGGATACAAATATAATAACAGCAGACAATATTAAGTGTTTGTTTTCTACTTTTGGCCATTAATGCAATTGGTTTTGTCTCATTATATAATATAAACCAAACTCAAATAAAAATACGCTGATATAGTAAACAATATAAAAGTGAAAAAAATGTAAAGAGAAAAAATTACATAGGATGCCCAAAATGTAGTTAACTAACACAGAAGATCATATTGAAATTGAATAAATTAGCCGGGCGTGGTGGCGCACGCTTGTAATCCCAGCATTCGGGAGGCTGAGACCGGAGGATCCGGGTTCGGAGGATCCGGGTTCGCGGCCAGCCTCAGCTACCTAGTGAGGCACTCCGCAACTTAGTGAGACTCGGTTTCAAAATAAAGAGTAAAAAAATAGGGCCGGGGGTGTAGCTCGGAGGTAGAATGCCCCTGAGTTCAATCCCCAGTACCGCAAAAAAAAAGAAAAAAAAAAAGAAATTGAATAAATTATTTAAATAAAAGCACAATATATGTTGTGTCTTTGTTTTTCATATTTACACATGCTTGTACCAGCTAGCATTTTTGGGGGTATTCACCATATTCCAGGCATTTTACCCACTGGAATTCTTCAATGTATATGAGTTTAGTTTCCAAATTAAGTCATATAACTCCAGGGAAAGTAGATAACATCGCTAATGTATTTCAAACTGGAATTCAGACCTTGGTCTCTTTACTCTATTTTATTTTGAAATGCGTTGAAAATTCACCATAGGCAAAATATTGTATTTAGATACATAAGTTGGAAGAAAGGAAAATACAAAATTTTATTACATTTTATACCAAAATGGAAGCTCTGCTGAATGCGTTTCTCTTAGTATAATCTACTTTCCTTGAGCGTTTGGTCCACTGTTATCATGATGAACATGATTATAGAATCACTTTTTGTTGTTGGGGAGTAAAACAGGTTAGACTTCAGTGAAAAAAGATTCACCCCATTGCTGTTGCATTTCTTCCTGTATCATGCAGTTAATAACACTGGACACAAAAGCTCAAAAATTTTACTCTGTATTTATTTCACTGCCAATACCTTGCTGACAAAAAAAAAAAAAAAAAAAACAGAAAACTTTTCCAAGCTTACTAAACACAATTATTTCTGTTTCTGAAGGAGTAAGTCATGGTCAAGTGATCCTTCTTTCCCAGATAGTCCTAAGGCAGCATATTTCACCCTGGAAGCACAAGGGCTACACGTCATCTTCCTCCAGGAATGGCTTAATTTGTCTCTGTACCAAAAGACATAACTCACATAATTACAGAGGTATGTTCTATATAAGGTATTATTTATACTATATAGTTTTCAAATTAATCTTTTGTTAGGTATTTGAGCACAGTATCATGATATTAAATTGGTTGTGTAGAGAGTAATATCTCGTAATCCTTATCATTATTTTTGGTGTTTATTATGACTGTTAGTTTCCATGGTGAAAATAAGACCCAGATCAAAGGATGAGGAAAGAAAAAAGATTTCCCAAATATTAGAGTGGGCTTATTTTGTGCTAAATTATTAAAAAAAACTAAGGCGACTAACCAGACACAAAACCTTATAAATGTTATAAAATAGCTCTTCTTAAATTTATATATATGTATATATCTATACATATATAATCATAATAATAAAGCATAATAATATAATGAGCAACTGAGCTACAACTTTTACTGATTTTTAACTTAATCATATCATGGTCAAAGATATAGTATATATGATATAGATTTTTTAAAACTTTGGTGAAACTAGATTTTTGTCCCAGTATGTAGTCAACTCTTGGAACACATCCATGTGTATTTGAAAATAATATTTATTCTTAGGTGTTGGAAGAAGATTATATATATCAATTACTTATATTTGTTAACTATTCATCTAAATCACTTATAAAGAGAGGGAATCTCTGCTTTGTGTGTCTTAATTGTTTATACCCTTGATATTTAATAAAATCTAACACCAAGTGTCATGTAAGTATTATGTAAATCTTATTTAATGAGTTACTATTTTATTAATTCTGTGAGGATGATTATTTTTCAGATATATTTATCATAATAAAAATATTATTTTTGTCAAGACAAAGGAGAGTATATGATAACTCCAACATTTGACTGCATGATGGCTACCTACTAATTGGGTTTAAGAAAGTGAAACTTTTAACACACAATATGGAACACAAATGTAATCAATAAATATAGAGGAAATAGATTTGTGATGATTTGGGGAAACTGGCTAAAGTGAATAGATGCAGAGAAATTGGAAGAAGAAAAAAATGGTCAAAGAATTCTGTTCTCTGTTGGGTTATCAGTCCACATCGAAGCTGTAGCATTAAAAGAAGAGTAACAGTGAAAAAGCTTGGATTTCAGATCACTGGGGGATGGTGTCATGCTTGCATGAGTGCCACATTCACTCTCCATATAACTTTCAGACCACTGGTCTTAATAAAGTAAATTAAAACTACACAGGTATCTAGAAAATGACTGCAAAACCCAAGGATATTCTGCCAAAGAGTTAGGAACCTTGGTGAAGAAAAATATCAATAGTAGCATAGAGAATAGCTACAAGTGTGGTTATTTAGAATTTGTAACCAGGGCAGCACATTGCTAGTTCTAAAAACTACTGTATGAATGAGATTATTTGAGTCGACAAATCACTTTGTGGATCTACACATTGGTGGATAGACTCTTTGAGATAGACTCAGCAGATCTCCTTTTAAAGGAGTAATTGCCAGTCCCTTCCATAAACTATATATGTGTATATGTAACATTCATTTATTTAGAAACTGAAAAAAAAAAAAGTTACTTATTCTAGAGATCTAAGCCAGCTTTTAGAATGACTAGAGAGACAAACATACTTTAATACTATTGTACAGATGATAATGTATCAGTCAGTGATGGAAGAAGATGCAGGCTCATTACATCCGCATATCTTGCAGATAGTCTTTTCTTGTCACATCAAAACTTGTGCAAAGCAGGGTGTGGTGGCACACACTTGTAATCCCAGTACTTGGGAGGCTGAGACCAGAGGATCTCAAGTTTGCGGCCAGCCTCAGCTACTTAGTGAGGCCCTCCACAACTTAGTGAGACCTTGTTTCAAAATAAAGAATAAAAAATAGGACTAGAGGTTTAGCTTGGAGGTAGAATGCCCCCTGGGTTCAATCTCTGGTACCACAAAAAAACAAAAACAAAAAAAAAACTTGTGCAAGAAGTCACTATCTCAGTTACTGTTCATGGAGTTAAATGATCGAAAACTGTTTATGTAATATAAAAGAAAGGAGTCCAAAAAGAAATAAATAAAATGGCAAGGAAAGATGATTACCAGCTTAATTTGGCAGAGTCTTCCTAGTTCATTGTTCAACTCATTTCTGAGAAACAGCGGAGAAACAAATTGATGAGATTCTCGCTAAGGGGTGGATAGTTTTTGACAGTGGGGACACCAATATGGCCAGAATCTTTTCTCCTAAACTGTTATGGTAAACTTTCTGCATTTGTTCTAATCAAGGAGAGTTCAAATCCAATTATAGAGATCATGATTTAGAAAGACAAACATTTAAAAGAAGAGCTGCATTTACCTCCTTTAATTAGAGCAATAGAATTCAGAAATACAAACAAGGCAGAAACAACTAACACAACAATGGCCGACAAGTTGAGATTGAGGTATACTTTCCCAGCTCCCAGTTGTGCAGGGTAGATATCAACCCATGTACAAAGATGAAGTGATTATGAATTCAATATATAGTTATCTCTGTGTGAGGCAGGATGGTGATCTAAAGCTCTCCAAAAATGGGCAAATGTGGAGATATAATCTGTACTAGAAAAAAATAAAATAGAAATGGAATTAGGAATTAGAAAGTGCCATTGGAAATATTTCAATGATTGCAAAGCCCTTACTCGAGTGCATAATTGACATAAATTTTGCATATGAAGGGAACGTATTACCTTAACTCTATTCATTAGAGATATTGATCAATGCCAACATTCATTTAGCTTCAATTGGTCATAACAAATTTGAAATTTAGAAGAATCTCTCTCCCTCTCTTTGTCTATCTCTGCAAACATTTAAAAAAATTCATAATTCCAGAAGAAACAAGAGATCTTTGCTCTGACTATAGAAATACTTTAGGGTAAAAATTAAGTCATCATCAATTATCTTTTTAATTTACCAATCTGCTAGGAAGATGGTTCCTGGTAGTTAGCAGTAAACTGTCCAGTATTAGTCAAGTTGGTTCCTGATGGATAGCAAACCAAGGTAAAGTAGTATGAACATAGAGATTTGGCTCACACCTACACAAAGAATAGTCTCAAACTCTGTTTTATGAGACCCTTATGATCTAACTTCTCAGTGATGTTAGAAATATCAGAATGTGCACAGACTGAAGTTTTGAACAGAGAAATTGAATAGGTTGCATTAAAAACTTTTTAGGGACCCGGATGTGGTGGTGCACACTTGTAATCCCAGCATTTGGGAGGCTGAGACCGGAGAATCTGGGTTCGTGGCCAGCCTTAGCTACCTAGTGAGGCCCTCTACAACTTAGTGAGACCCTGTTGCAAAATAAAGAATAAAAAATAGGCCTGGGGATGTAGCTCGGAGGTAGACTGCCCCTGAGTTCAATCCCCAGTACCACAAAAACAACAACAACAACAACAACAACAACAAAACATTTTTAGGGTATTTGGACTGAAAATCTACCTACTCATTATGGTCTGTTTGAAAGAATATTTTTTGCTTATTAATACTTCATTTTGATGGAAACTGGTCTTGTGATTGAAGGACATCAGATAAGATTTTGAGGTTGGGAATTATGATCCTGTCTTGCATGATATCAGAAAGACATTCAGATGAGAAAGCCTCATAAGAATACCAAATCATGAAGTGCCTGTGCTGTATTCAGATGCACTTTCCACCATAGAAGTTCAGGAGAGATTACCCATCTTTACATAGTGTCAAAAATAGAAGCTTCATAAAATCTTCCTTTTCTGATAGCTGTGTTGGGTAAGTCCCATGAATCTCCCCCAAGCAAAGAAAAGTAAGCTGTGTATACTGGTGGGAATTGCTACTTTCGTGGCTATATTGTTATTTGCAAACTAGAAGGAATACATTTGTTCTGTATATTGATAGAAGAGGAGAGAGATAAGAGGTGTCTACTTAGTAAGTGAATTGGAGCTCCCACCTTCTGAGAAATATTCATATATTCACATTCTTGATCTGTAGCCAACAACCTTTCTGTGTGATCAAGCAAATTAATGTTATATGACTGAACACTAAAAAAATCAAAGGATCAATCTGTTATGATAAGACCATCTCTGTTCAGACTCATATACATGACTCTATAGAAGACATAATTTTGGAAATATTTGGGGGTATTCATAGGGAGAAATAAAGTTAATCATACAATTCTTTCTACTAAAAAGGAGGAGGGAAAGGAGAAAGAAGAGGATTCCTGAGTTGATAAAATGAGCAAGTATGCATGTATTCAGCTATGCACTCAAGTGCTGTAAAGGAACACATTGCCTTTGAATGACTAATGTGACACATTTAATGACTAATATGACAAAAATATGCCCACAATGACAATGGGAAATAAATCCTATGAAATTGGATATGGGTAAAATCCCCAAAGGACAAGTGGTAGAGCACTGCTTGTATGTGAATTACATTTAACCTGCCCTGGTAGCCTTAGGAGGATACAAGCAGGGATTGATACCTATTCTACCCTAGGCTCACTTACTCTATAACAGAAGAAATTTACAGTAAAATGCTTGGAAAAATGCATTCTCTATTAATTATGGCATCCTTGATATAGTTCTTTTGATCAAAATACGCATTGCACTGCCACTAGTGTATAGAAATTGGCAAGGAAAAATAGTATTACTTACTCATGCCATATTTCTTATCACCCTCAGAGCAGTGGGTTCATTTAAAATTCAAATAGGCAAGTAAAAAATGTGTTCCTCAAAAAAAATGTTTAAAAAAAGGTTTTAAGACTAAATAAATGCATTTAAAAATTGAATATGACAGGAACTAAGGTGATACTTGGAAGGGAAGTTTTCTAGGATTAGAAAGTAGAAAGTAGCTATTGAAAGAAACTGCAATAACCAACTAACTATAAATCGTTTCCGCATTAACATTTGTTTTGTTCAGTTTGCTTGATCTAGTTCTCCTAGTCCAAGGTGCAAAGTTACTTTTATTCAAAGAAAGTGGTGTGTCATATTCAGTGCTTAGCAGCTAAAACATGCTAATTCATTTAGTATCTTTGAAGGAAATGATGTTAAGCTCTCTTTTGGGGGTGATACTTGTGGAAAACAATTTTGAGTCTAGAAATTATTGATTTATTAATCTATAGCTTTTTTCTTGCTTTGATGAAAGGCCATCAGAAGTGGCACTGAAGGCAGTGACTCCTGTTCTTGCTTTTTCTGCTATACTTCTAACATAAGAAAAACAATTTTCTAGGCTTTCTATTGTGGTAGCCTTGAGTTAAAGATGAACTGATATAATTAACTGTTGTAACACTTCATATGCTTTAATCAAAACATGGGTAACTTCTTCAGTCTTTTTAAAAGAAAAACAACTTGAATTATGTATGACCTTTACTTATTAATGAAAGAGAGGCTTAAGATTTCTTTCAGGAGGTTGGCTCTCTTTTCTTTTTCCCTTTCACCTCTCAACTCAAAGTCCTTTGTCTTGACAGAATTTCATCAAGTCACCAAGGACTCTGCTGTCCAGAGATGGGGAAACAAAACAATACTGAGGATATAATTTGCTTGCATATTTACCATATAGATTTATGGGCTTTATAAAGTTGTCATATGCATCCCACATTACTGTCTTATTAGAAAGAGAAAAAATATGCTGTCCACAAAGAACAATATCAGGATAAAGCATTTTATTGTGTTCTGTATTCTAGTTAGGACAGCAATTATTAAGATATTCAAATTATTAAATGTCTCAAAAGTAACCCATAAACTCTATGAAGAACTCTACAAAGTACACTGTAATTTATAGAAATGAAGAGATGGATGGATTCATAGATAGATGGATGGACAGATGATAGCTAGATAGATAGATAAATAGATAGGTAGACAGATAGATAGGTAGATAATGATAGGTAGATGATAGATACACACAGCAGATAGGTGCATCATAAAAGCAAAAATGTTTTAGTAAAAGAAAACACAAATTATACATTAGAGCATTAAAATACTAGGTATATTAAAACAAATAAAATAGAACATAAGACGAATTTTTTATAATTATACACGTAGTACAGTCTTATGTTTGTATTAGTGTACTTTTTCTAAATGCACACAGTAAAATCTGTAAATATCCACATAAAATATAGGCCTATATCGTTGATGAACTTAGATGCGAAAGTGCTAAACAAAATATTAGTGATGAGCATTCAAAACCACATCAAGAAAATTATATGCCGTGACCAGAGTTCATCCCAAGGATGCACGGCTGGTTCAACATATGAAAAACAATCCATGTAACTCACTACATAAACAGAACCAAAGACAAAAATCAAATGATCATTTCAGGTAGAGGCTGAAAAAACATTCAATAAAATCCAACATCCATTGATGCTAAAAGCACTGCAGAAAATCTGAATAGAAGGAACCTACTTCAACATCAGAAAGGCAGTATACAATAGACCCACAGTCAACATCATATTAAATGGGCAAAAACTGTGAGAGTTCCCACTAAAAACAGGAACAAGACAAGGATGTCCATTATCACTGCTTCTTTTCAATATAGTACTTGAGACTCTAGCCAGAGAAATAAGGCAAGATAAGGAAATCAAAGGAGGACACACAGGAAGGAAAGAACTAAAACCGTCCCTATTTGCAGATGACATGATATTATACATAGAAGACCTGACAAACTCAACCAAAAGGCTTTTAGAACTGATCAACAAATTCAGCAAAGGGTCTGGATGCAAAAATCAATCTTAAAAAATCAGAAGCTTTCCTGTATGCCAATCATAATTCCACTGAAAAAATAATTACAGAAAACACTTCCACTCACAATATCCTCCCCCAAAATAAAATACTTAGGAATAAATCTAACCAAGAAGGTAAAAGACCTCTACTGGGAAAATGATAAAATATTGAACAAAGAAATTGAGGAAGACCTTAGAAGATGAAAAGCTCTTCCATGCTCTTGGATAGGCAGAACAAATATCATCAAAATGACCATTCTTCCAAAAGTGATCTACATATACAATGCAATACCCATTTAAGGGCTGATTTTTCATTTGAAACAACAACATCAGCAAAAAAAAAAATGCTATAAAATTCTATTGAAAGTAATATCACCATAGAATCCAAATTAATAATTGAAAAATTAATTATTTACATGTTTTGCTGGAAACAAATGAATCATCAGGGTCACAGGAGAACTACATAATGATACACATTTCCTGAGTACTATCATATTTGTGGCACTCTTGACTTTCTTAATCTACTTGAACTTATTTTACAGAGTAGAATAGTTAGAATTTTAAAAAATTGTATGTCCTATTTTGATAAGTATCGTGATTGATATAATAGTGATGCTATGTGTTTGGAGATTCAAATGAAAGTTCCTTAATCTAGACAATTGCTGTGAATTAAATGCTAGTACATTGAAGGAATAATAACATTATGTTAAAAGGAAATGGGATTTTAAATATTTGTTCAACCCTACAGAACAATCAATTGATATACATTGGAATGAGTACAAGCCATAAAAATGGAATGACTATTCTAGGTTATAACAAATTAATATTAGATTTTCCTTTACATTATATACAGAGGAATAATGCAGTTGTTTTAGAAATAAATAAGCCAGGTGTCTTGGCATAAATTTGTAATCCCAGTACTTGGGAGGCTGAGACAGAAAGATCACAAGTTCAAGTACAGCCTCAGTAACTTTCCTAGACCTTGTTTCAATATAAAAAATAAAAAAGGGCTTGAGTGTAGCTCAGAGGTAAAATGCTCTTGGATTCAATCCCATGTACCACACACACAAAAAAAGAAAGAAATATGTTTACATGCTGCTTTTAAGAGAATCAATATTTCTACTTTTCATCAGAATTACTCTTCACTTTACTTAATGAGAAATCTATCATTCTTACAAGTTAGTGTATAAATTAGTTATTTGCAGGATAACATTATATAACAAGCAGTGGACAAACCTCAAGGGAACAATAGAACAATAAACAATTTGCTCATACATCCTGGGATAACAAGAACTAAGCTAGAAGAATCTGAAGATTTTGGCCAGGGTCACTCACATATTCTTATGATACGATTTTCAGCTGATTATGGATGGCCAAAACAGGGTTTTTCTCCACTGAACATTAGTCTTCAGTTTACCTTGCACTAGCATGTTCTGTGGCAACAGCAAAGAAATAAAGAGGGAGTCCCAATACGCAAAGCCATGTTTAAGCCTCTGCCTATGTTGCATGTGTTAACACCACCTGAACAAATCAAGTAATGTTGTTGAGCAACAGGTAAGGGGACAGAGCAAATATGCCAGTTTTCCATATAACATTACATGAGCCTTCAAGTAAAGATACATGGGAAGATGTGTGGATTCCCAATGTCATCTGACACTGTCCATCCTCATGCTAGCATTTATTCACATCCTTCCTACTGTGAAAGTATGCTCACCTCATTTGTAGGAACTCCAAATGGACCATCCAATCATGGGATCAGTCTCATCATCTAGGAATTTTATCTTACACCAAGGGTTGGAGGTAAATTCTCTCGATCGGCTTCAAGTAATATATTAGTAGTTATTTTTCCCCATTTATAGTTAATGTTCAGTAGTGAAGAGAGTTTCATTAACAAAAGAAAGGAACCAGGTCTAAAGCTCTAAAGCACTTACTAGTCAATACAAATTTGTAAATCTAATGTTTAATGGTCCCTGCAATTATGTTGTGCAATTTATTATTTATAATCTAAACCGATGATTCCTGGGAAGTTTCAAAAATAAACCTAGGAAACAAATAGAAAAATGACACAAGAAAAGAAAAGTCAAAATAATTGAAAACAGCTGGGTGTGGTGGCACAAGCCTGTAATTCCAGCATTTGGGAGGCTGAGACTGGAGGATCTGGGTTCACAGCCAGCCTCAGCTACCTAGTGAGGCACTCAGCAACTTAGTGAGATCCTGTTTCAAAATAAAGAATAAAAAATAGGGCTTGCGGTATAATTCAGAGGTAGAATGCCCCTGAGTTCAATCCCCAGTACCGCAAAAAACAAACAAAAAATAATAATAATTGAAAACAATGTTTTTCTGGTAAAATTAAATAAATATTCAGAATTTTACAAATATTTAGTACGGTGGTTGCATATTATATATCATTATCAATATTAAGCCTAATAATGTGGAAATAAAGTTGGTATTATTAAAACTATTGAATTATCTCTTTCTAAAATGTATTAAAGATAGTAAAATAATTAAGTGTATCTTTATAATAGCAGAAAATATACAAAATAAGTATAAAATAAAGAGAAAATGTGAACAAATGGTTTATTTTATGAAAAATATGATGAGGATTTTTTAGAGATATTAAGTTTGACTTTGAGCAATGAAAACATATATAAGTATCCATCTCATTTCTTGTCAAAATAGTTTGTACATTTAATTAAAATTATAAAACATGATACAGCTTCATTCAATGTAAATACATTATTTTAAGTTCATTTATTTTTAGCTTAATGCATAGTATTTTTAGATAAACTTTTATTGTTATGTTATAATCATACATTACATCATAATGTGATTCAGAGTGATAGGAACATACATGTACATAGCACTTGGTATGTCCTATCCAGATCCAAATAAAAATGATTAACATAAAAATTTTACTAATGGGAAGAAATTAGTGGACAATTGTAGTCCACTAATTTATTTCATCATCCATTAATAAAGGATTAAGTATTCCAGAACAATCTTTATGTCAAAGAAAATGGGAAAAACTAAGATAAAATACTTTTTTAAAATTGAGGGCACCACAGAGAGAAATATTTCTGGGACAGAATCCAAAGGAGTTTCCAAGTGAGGCCAGTCTGGGATTGCCTGACTGCTTTTCCCCTGGGATTTTGCCAAATCTGGGGCCAGGGGATTGAATGTAAGTCTGAACTGTGCTTTTTAATGGTCTCTCTGCTCTAGGGGAAAGGCCTGGGGATTCCGAGCCAGCTAAGTGGTGGGGTTGGGAGCAGGTGGCAGGAGCTGGCAAAATTTTATGGTTCAATTCTGAAAGACTTCGCCATTGCAATAAAGGGGAACCAAAACTAAAGAACTCATTCAGTAACCTCAGGCCAAATTCAAATCATCTCAAATCCTTAAATGAGTTAAAGTGGATTGTTAATGTTCTCAGGGGAATAAACACAAACCACCTCTGGAGAAAAATAAAAGCACTCCAGAAAGCCCACGATCCCTAAAAATTATATTGCAAATACAAAATCTAACAGGTAATAAAAAGATAATTACACAAAACAGAAAAAAAAAAACAAACAAAAGCAAAGACAGTGCAAGCATAACTGATAGGAAAAAAATACAGTAGAAGAAAACCATAAAATACCTCCTATTGGAGTTATAAGCACAGACTTTCAAATATAAAAGATTTTGAGAACTAAAATCTGTGCAAGAAATTTGACAAGTGAACTTGGCTTATTCAATGGTATTGAGACAATGTACAAGGAATTTGGAACTAAAAATTTTTATTTTCAGTTCATATCAGGGAATAAATAAATTCTAGGTAATCTAAATATGTAAATATATAACATTGGACAGCTAGAATACAATATAATGAAATACAATGTGTATATATAAATATATATATTTAAGGAACTGATGAACTCATTCTTGAAACAAATTGGCTCATGTGTGTGTGTGTGTGTGTGTGTGTATGTGTGTGTGTGCTGTGTTTGGTACTGAGGTTTGAAGCCAGGGGCATTCCACCTCAAAATTGTTGAGGCTGCCTTCAAATCTGGGATCCTCCTGTGTCAGCTTCTCAAATACTGGGATTACAGGTGTGTGCCATCATGCATAACTGCTAATTGATTTTTAAAGGAAGCACTCAAAGTAAGAAGTTATTCTTTGCTCATCCTTTCCTGGATAGTGGAATATAACCTTAGAAATATATTTACTGGGATAACCAGTTGTTTCTTCATTTACTCCTTTTTATGTAAATAAGATTAGGATACTAATTTAGTCAGATGGATATGTCTTATTACTTTAATAAATATCAATTTTCTATGCCTTTATACAAGACATTGTGACATGTCTTGTGGACATCTAGGTTAAAAAAAATCAGATAAATCCTCAAGAAATTAGAGGGAAATTACTGCATGCTTTAATAGCACTTCTATGTAGGTAAGAGCATAATCATAATGAAGCACATGAAAAAATATGTATTGGTAAAATGCATTTAAAAAGTTGTCTTTCTTCCTCCTTCAAACCTCTTAAAGTACATAAAACTATTGCGTGGATGAGATGTGTATAAAAATAAGTTGTTGGGGTTTTTTTTCCTACTGATATAATGCTTATTTCTCAGTTATCTATACTAATGGGAGAAGCAGTAGCGTGGAACATTCAGAAAGCCTGATCATCATAAAGTCATGAATGCTTGCAAACAATTTATATGCTATATATTTTAGTAGCTTCACCTTCCAGTAATATTTTGCTTCAGTGCACATTAAAATTAGTTTGCATTTGCTATGTACACACTATCTAGATGATAAGGGAACATGTCCAGGAAGTATGCAGTATGGTTAGAAGCATCCTTTTCAATAGACAATACACAGAGCAGATAATCTGTCTATAGTTATAACACACAATTGAAATTAGACAAATCTGTTGTAAGAATGCAGGTCTCACAAGAGTGTCATTTCTATTATCATGTTCTGTATTTCATCTTCCTTAAATGAAGCTTAGACTTAAAAAATTGCAATCTGCAAGCATATTGTAAATTATTATGTTTATAACCTAAACAGAAACAAAACTATGTAAAGGATAATACCAATCACAATCTGGTGAACAGATTACAGAATTACATAACTGATTTTTCTTAGTTTTTTGGTATTTTGGGAAGGAATGATGCAACTATAATTGAATATTGGTTAACACAATGGCTACTTTTATTTCATAAATTAAAAATAATGACGTCCAATTAGAAAAATTAAAAATCTCAAATGGTTAAGGAAAATTATAAAGAATGTACAATAACATTGCTAAGCAGAAGATAGTATTAAAGGGTCATATTTAAATTTAATGACATTATTAGGGTTTGAATGTAGACAATAAAAGGTATGAGAGTTTTCCAATTTAATAGACAAAGTAAAACCAGTAGAAAGAAACTCAGAAGGAGTGTCTGGTGGAGGAAGAAAAGTGTTTCCTAGAAGGCAGGGATAGGTAATGTTTCACAGGGTGAAGAAGTATCTACTGTGGTGACTGTAGCTGATTGAAAAATTAAAATTAGGACTGAGAGATATCATTGGACTTAGCAACACTGAAATTGTGTGAGACCTATTTTTTTTTTTAAATCCAGTAGAAAAAGTCTAATGAGAAACGATATAAGAGAGGATATAGGGAAGAAATTAGAAGTTGAAAGGACAAACAAGTGTCAAGTAGTTTTCTTAAAAGGAGGAGAGGAAGGTGGCAGTATATGGAAGGTGGGTATGGAGTAAAGACAGGAGCTTTTGAAGATGGGAGTGATGCCATGTTTGATGCTGTGGAGCATGATCTTTGTGGTTCATTCTTACTAGAGAGAAAAACAATGATTCTAGAGATGGTACAATGTCTGCAGCAGTGTTTATGAGCAAGTGGAGGAGATGGCATCTGGAACACAGGTGAAAGGGGATTCCTTCAACAGAAGTACAAAGAGTTCACCTACAGTAGCAGGAGACAGGCAAGCAAGTGAGGGCCCAGATTATAATAGAGGGGCCAAATGCTAAAAATGCTAGGTTGAAAAAAAATTGCTTCAGTAGAGCTTTTTAAATAGTAAAGTAAAAAAACAACACAACTTAATTGATACAAGAGATAGCAACGGCAACCCACTCAAATATATACATTCTAATTCTCAAAGTCTCAATACCTGCTAATAGACATTTTTAACTTGTACAAAAACCATAAAGGGACTCTCAATTTAATTAGTATTATTTAAATTCTAAAAAGTCAAAATATAGATCTAGAATACATCAGCCCATTGGATGAAAAGTTAACAAAATGTCTCCTAGTGTTTATAGAATGCCTCCAGCTTTCCAGCCAAGTTTTGTATTAAGAACTGAAAAGTATGAACTTGTTTGTTTTTTCTATAAATTCTCTGTGTAATAATGGAAGTCAGTCAACCCACAAGTTCTTGTAGTTATTTCCACAGCAATATTATATTGCAGAAGTGGTATCCAAAATTCTTGTTTTTGATACTTTATATAAGGTAAAAAAAGTCAATAATTTATTATCTTTTTTCCATAGTCTAATGAATTATCAATACCCCATTCTTCTCTGATGATGAAATCACTGATACCTTTGAATCAGAATATCCAATATTTTTCTCACACTGCATTTTACAGTGTTTTTACAAGGACTACTTTAGTTACCACTAGCGAAGAGTCTAACAAGAATTCATCAATTACTCTAGATATTCCAAATTGGAAGAGATTCAGCACAGAGAATCAGAGGCCTACACAACTTCTGAAAGAGCTACCAGTGTCAGGAAATTTGGAAGTGTCGAAATCATAATAACTCTTCACAAATAATATCAGCGCTCACAGCCCTAGGGGAGACTATTCACAGGAGAACTCATAGAAGGATTGAAAAGGATGATTATTATTTGCTAAAAGCCAGGGATCTAGTTTCTTTCCCCAGTGGGTCAACAGTGGCTTCTGCCTCTGTTAGCTTTTCACTCTTGCATTTCATTGACAGAAATATAATTATCAGACCCCTAGTCTTTGCTATAGAAGAAAGGAAGGGCAGTTTTTATACTTAATTCTCAATAGACAACTTAGTACAGACACTGAAACCTTCTCAATTATGTGAAAGGTAATGCTGGGAAGAATAAGAGGTGAAACTTTAAGAAATAAAGGAGAGATTGTAAACTGGATTTTGTTTTTAACTTTTAAAATTATTTCCATATCACTTCACATGAAATGCTATTTGTTATTTCTCATTTTTATGTCCTATCACTGTCTTCTTGAGATATGTGTTGCTGACTTTAAAGAAAATCAATTAGAAGTTCTCACTTGTCTTTTATGTTCTCAATAAACATCAGATGCATGCAAATTAATTGTACCTTAAATGTTTTAAACCCTGAATATTTTAAGGAAACTTCTGCTAAGACTATATCTGTTCACATCATTTTTAAAATGACAGCTTTTTAATTATTTTTAGTCTTCTTATATAGTTATTTTTCCATATTCTGTCTACTAGGCATTTTTAATTTTAAAGCATAATCAGTAAATTATATGCATTGTCTTCTTATTACCATGGATTTTGCATGATATACTTTTTTTTTTTTTTTTTTTTTTTGGAAAGCAATATTGCTTAGTTATTAACACTGTGGCCTTTGGAGTAAAATTAGAAAACAAGTATCTAGAATAAAATCTCCATTCATATTGGTCACATTTTGTTTTGTTGGTACCAGAGATTTAACCAGGGGCATTCTACCTCTGAGTTACACCCCTAGTCCTATCGTATTATTTACTTTGAAAGAGGGCCACCTTAAGTTGTTGAGGCTGGCCTCGAACCTGCGATCCTTCTGCCTTAGCACAAAGATTACAGGTGCACCACCAAACCCAACCTGGTTATGTGCATTTGATCTAACATACTGACTTAAATGCTGGGTGTTCGTCTGTTTTCTCACAGTAAATCGAGAGTATTGCCAGTTCCTATAGTATTCACTGGGATGATGAATCAAATAATTCTTAGTACTGTTCACAAAGTGTGATCCAAGTAGACACTTGTTAAAATGAGTGTTCAGATCAGTGAGTGAAATTGCTTTTGTTCTTAACTCCAGAGATACAGAATTTTAGCTCCTTATAAAGAGGAAAAGAAAGGTTGTATTTTTATCTCCTCTTATTTTTTTTAAAACCTGTGTTATAGACTGGGTCTTGAATGTCCTCCAAAAGCTTGTGTGCTGTAAGCATCCTTCCCAGTACAACGAGGTTCAGAGATGGAGCTTCTAGACAATGATTAAGTCAGGCAGACCCTGACGTCATAAGTAGATTAATTCATTAGATGGATAAATCCACTTATAGCTGGACAAACTACTGGGAGATGGGACATAATTGGAGAAAGTAGATCACTAAGGGTATAGCACGTGAGGGTTTATTTTATTCCTAGTCCCTCTCTTTCTTCCCTTCTCTCTCTCTCTCTCTCTCTCTCTCTCTCTCTCTCTCTCTCTCTCTCTCTGTCATAAGCTGAGCAGCTTTCCTCTTCGAGGCTCTTCTGCCATGATGTTTTTTCTCAGCTCAGGTTCAGAGCAATAGAACTGGTTGACCATGAATGGAATCTTTGGAAACCATGAGCCAAAATGAATGTTTTCTCTTCTAATATGTTCCTGTCATGTATGTTTGTCACAGTGATAAAAGGCTAATATCCCTTACCAATTCACAACTTTAAAAAAATGTATTTGCTTATTTTTTGTTTTGTTTTGTTCCAGGGATTCTCCTTACTGTGAAATACTTCATTGAGATGAATGTGCCACCAGGCCGGGCAAGTAGTCACAATTTAACATAGTCAACCACCATAGTTTTCATATTAAATGAAAAAAATCCAGAAATAAACAATTTATAAGTTTTAAACATTCTGAGCAGTGTTGTCAAATTTTCTGATACTCATCCCTGTCCAGGTTTGCAGTGAATCATTCCTTGTTCAGTTATCCCTGCTATGTACTGCCAGTATACTGCTATATACCTGCCTGTTACTCACTGGGTAGCTGTCCCAGTCATCAAATAGATTGTCACAGCATGGAGATACTTGTATTTAAGTAACCCTTACAAAATAGCCTCTTGCTACTACAAAATCTATACCATTCACCTTGTAGTTATTGAATCATCTCACATCAAGACAAGAAAAGGAAGAATGAGTATAAGTATAGTACAATAAGATATTTGGAGAGAGATCATATTGAAATGGGGTGTCTCCTTTTATAGGGATTTTGTATAGTGGATTTTGATGAATGAAGTCCAAGGACTAATGAAAGGTATAGAAATATGAAAGTATATTTTAAGTCAAGGAAAAATAGAAGATAAATACAGCACCCTCACACACATGGGTGAGGAAGGTGTCTCTGAAAGAGAGTAACCACCAAAGCTCTTGGGAGGTAGACTTTTAAACCTTATTGAGGTTCCCTGTCTGCTCTTTTATGATGGGCTATAATCAAATTTTGGGGGACCAATGTGTTTTACCCAATTTCAATCCTTAATTTGAATTGTTATCTTGAAGGCTGATGGATCCTCATCTCCTGGAGCTCACTGGTCTGTCACCTTCCTGCTCATCTCCCCCCATGTCACAGAGGGTGATACAGATAGCCTTTTTAATTCCTCATCTTCTCTGTTCCTCTCCCCTGCCTCATGTCCCACCTCTAATGAAGTGACCCTAAATACTATTAGGGAAATGGAGTGATTACTACACTTACTGCTTTGAGCTGGTAGGGGGTGCTATCACAGTACTGAAGTCAGGATCTCTGGGGTTGATGATCTAGAGGAACATAGAAGTAATCCTTCATATGATGTTTTGTTCTTATAACTATCTGTAGCAGGAGGTCTGATGGAGCCTCGTTATCTGGGTTTAAAATCATTCATGGTGGTTCTGTGGGTATCTACGTGAAAAATGATATGTTAGTACACTATACGATAAACTGGATATCTTGATAAGTTTTTTTTTTTTAATAACTCTTTCTCTTGGACCATCCACTTCTTAACATTTTAAATTGGAGACCAGGAAGACAAGCCATTTGCAATAGACCATGATTTACTATGTATAACATTCTGAAAAGTTTTTGTGGCATAAAGTCTGAAAAAGAACTAAGCATGTTGGCTCTTACCTTGGAGGGTAAGGACCAATATATTGGCTGTACTTTTTTAGAACCTTTATTTTGATTGCTCTGTAAGTCTTGGTTGTTGAATATCAAGCCAGTTTTACTAGTCCTTTCAAGCTGTCTTGCAGGTGATAGCTATCATTTCAAAACACTGAGTGTTGGACTTCCGTTAAACATTGACAGACAATAGCCATATAGTTATATAAGAAAAACTCAAAAGAATTACCAGGAACAAAACAAATTCTATTTGTACCTTTGCATAGAGAAGATGACCATAATAAAATTAAGAAGATATAAATTTAAACCTGTAAAGGTTATTACTATTTTCAGTTTTGTTTAGATGCCATTAGTTTGGCAAAGTGTTTACTTAAGTTTTGTATTTTAGGAGTCCTGTATATTTTGGGAACATAAATATCTAAAATGCTATTGTTTTAGATATATAGAAAGAGCAGGAAATGTTGGAAATTATATTAATAATATGTAAACTTTTTGCTCTCTGGGCTTGCTTTTGTACAATTTTACCAAAAGCACATCAATATCTTTAGAAAACTTAAAATTGCTTCAAATACAGAATCAATGCATTTAATGTGACTTTTAGAAAACCTTTAAATAATTCCTTGTAATTCTAACCAGCTTCATCATATACATAATTTCTTTCATAAGTTTTACCCTTTACAACTTGTTTGCAACTTCCTCAAACCTTCTGCAACTTGTGCAACACTTGATTTTTGTTCTTTTCTTTCTTTTCCCCTATGGGATAACTCAGTTATTTTGAACAAAGATCTTGCCATACAAAATATTTTTTCTACTTAAAAGGATTTTTCTCTTTCTTTTAACTTTTTTTCATTTGAATATTCCCTTATGTCTATAAATATTTCCTTCTATTTACTTAGTTTCCTTTTGTCTTTGGGGGCTCTAGTGGTATGGCAAATTTTCATCTGTCAGGGTGCCCAGAAGGGCAATATCTGAGTTACCTTGCTGGTATAGTTTTGTATTTCTTAACATGAACTTTAGACCTTTTTTTTTTTTTTTTTTTTTTTTTTTTTTTTTTTTTTTTTTTTTTTTTTTTTTTTTTTTTTTTTTGCGGTACTGGGGGTTGAACTCCGGGGCATTCTACCTCCGAGCTATACCCCCAGCCCTATTTTTTATTCCTTATTTTGAAACCGGGTCTCACTAAGTTGCGGAGTGCTTCACTTAGGTAGCTGAGGCTGGCCGCGAACCC